>JAODVQ020465990.1:0-10383 GCA_025400075.2 Phenganax stokvisi
TTTTCGTCAGTGATTTCAATGCGGACACGCACTCCAGGTATATGTATCTCAATGGTTGATACTGCCTTATCAACCAAGGAACAATCTAGTTCCCAGGAATGATAATGCTCCCTGCTCTTCCGGTAAGGAAGATAAAATGTACGTGAACATCGATGACTCTTGTGATCTGGGAATAAAAATGCTGACAGACAGAGCAACAAGACTGTTACGAAGTAAAAACACACCTTTTTCCCGGCGCGACACAGCTGTAGTTAATACCCTCTAAATAGGGTTCCTATAATACATGGCATAATTTAAGACATTTTAGAAATGTCTACAGTAATATTATCAGTTACAAGGATCTAAGCACTAGTCGTAAACTTACTGTAGTCTATATTAGCTTACCTCAGCATTTTCAGGACTTAGGAAAGCTTGCGCGCTTGGATTGTTTGATAATTTCTAGAAGTATAAGGAATATAACTATAGCATTTATGTCATGTTCTTAGTTCATCCAAGATTAGAATAACTAACTAAGAGAAACCACTATTCAATATCTTAATATGTATCCTGCAAACACCTATGTCCGTATACACCTATAATCACATAATATGTCCGATGTATGTATGGGTGCTTAGACGTTTGTAATCAAGAGTAGTACTACAGTGAGACTTGGCGTTCGTCAGTATTATATAGTGGAACATTGTGAGTAACTAACTCAACAATAGCTATGGCTTCTTGACAAAGAAAATAGTGGGAACATGATCGTAGATCACATATGAAAACTAATGCAGTTACTGACATTTAAATATCATCTCAATATAGTATTAAATATAATACCATGACAATACTTAAGTATATGTACCTTATAGTTCTCATCAATACGATTAGCAACATGTTCAAATGCTTCCATAAAACACTCGTATCTAAACCAAAAGAATGAAATGTACGAAGATTCATAAAGTTGAGATTTCAGTCCGGTCAGGCGATTTCTTGTAAAATATTCTTGCAGAAAAGTAAAGTACGATTCTGGCTACTTGCCTTAGACGACGAACTTTTTCGAAATCCATCTTGGACTTTCTCGCTCGTTCTCTTGACTTGTCAAAAAGTTCAGTTGTTTCTTGCAACCTGTTTGTTGCTCCTTCAAACCTAAATCATGATACCAATATTTTAAGCAACTTTCACAACAGGGCGTGACTAGGCCGCACTACCCTGTATTTGTAATCTCTTGCTGAACCTGTACGTTGAGAGTTGTGCTGGTTCAGTACAAGGTACAAAAAAGCTCGCATGTGTGACTTAAGCTCAAAACATTTATTTCCGTAATTTCTGTAAAAGTAATTAATTCATGTAACTATACGCACAAAAAAGCTCTCAAAAGCGATTTTAGACAAAAGGTCTTCATTTGCCCATTTTCTCTCAAAGTCACCATTTCAATTTTTTTAGGCGCAAGAAAGCTGCTAAAAGCGAAAAAGCGATTTCAAGCCAAAAGGCGTCATTTGGAAAATTTTTTAAAATTACTACTTTACGTTTCTTCAGGCACAAAAAAGCTCGTAAAAGTGGTTTAGGACCAAAAGACTGCATTTCAATTTCTGTCAAAGTATTTTGTGTTTGTTTAAACACAAAAAAAGGTTGTGTGTGCCGCTTTTTGGTACCGCTTTCCAATGAATCATGAAGAGACAGGTCAGCCTCATCTTTTACTAACACCTGTAAAAATATTTACAACTTACTTTTCTTTAGATTTCATGTTTGGCGCTTGTATTCTCTGTAACGTTGTGTCTAATTTGTTTAATTTATCAAATATCTCAGTCTCCATGCTCCGCACATCTGCTGCATCTTCAAGCTGTACAATCATTGCAAATCAATGTTAGAAAGCTTTCCCAAAAAGATAGAATCAGAAGCAATACAAGTCAGCTCATTTGCAAAACAAATCGTCCTTGTTTCTATCCTCAAGCCCCGCATAATCAATTTTGTTGACAAATATAGTTTTTATGATCACATGTACTTATCTCAAGTCAACAACATAGGACATAGACGGAGAGGGTTGGGTGGTAAATGTATAGATCAACAATGTTTTATTGTTCGATAATAAGATGTACGCTGTGTACAGTTGGTCTGTACTTGATGTGGTATTGCAGCTGGCATGCGATCACTATTTATTCGCCAAGCAATCAAACTATCATGATTGAAAGAGAATATGGATAAACGTTTTTCACCTACATTTTTGTAATCTTTTCTCAAAGTACGATAATCCATTTGAATATTATCCAACTCTCGACATAATGCTCGCGTTCCCTAAAAACGATTCAGCAAAGGTACCATGACAAATTGCCATCATTAGAACATTGTAAAGTTTTGACATAAAACTTGGGCTAAAAGTGTACATACTTGGCTAAGATCTGTCTGATCAGTTTCCATTGATTCACTCGCATCAGTTTGACTTGAGCCAGAACCAGACTATAATACGCAAACTCTAATTTTAGTATCGACCAGTACTATGAACAGGTATAAACCAAAAAAAGAAGGCAAGAAAAATGCAATATTTGTCAATCAGGGTCACTTAAAGCAATTTTGTGTCATAAAAACTGTTGGTAAAAATGACAAGCCGCCATTCTTTTTACCCTGCATGGAAAGCGCGATGGACTGCCGATAATTTCTGATTAATTCACACTAACCAGTTCAATATCATTCATGCTTCCTTTCTTAAAAGGTAGCGGTACATTGTCAAGCTAAAATAAACAAGATACTTATATCAAAGACAGTCATTTGTCAGGTTTCTAGGCTCCTTGCCGCGGTCATTACGTCATTATGAGACAAGAACTAGTTTGGACAAAAATAATCATCAAAGAGACTGAGTACGAAGCTAGAAATTCCATTCTATGATAGCTATACCTTGCAGGCTTTCAGTGTGCTGTGTCTTTCATTTCTCTTTTGTTCCAACTCTGTTTCCTTTACAATTGTGAAAAAATTGAAAAATACAAGAGTGAAAAAATAGAATTGTGAAAAAAATTAACAGTACTCCATAAATTCACAAATACCAAAAACGAGTTACTGCAAAACATTAAAATAACCTCACGTCATGGCCACTTTCTGTTGCAGCAACTTTGCTTGCGTGAGCAAGGTCAACATTCCAAAACACGCCAATTTAGCAGGTCGGTAGCGGGTTCACAATTACATGCAGTACATACCTAAATAAGCGGGCTCTGCTCATGCAGGCGAAGCAGCAGCAACAGAAGATGACCTCTAGACCGAATAGAGCAGCGAAGTAGAAGCATATGCGCGCCTTCCCACGTAATCGGTTACTAGGAGACATCAGCGAATAGTTTTGTTAATTAATCAATGAAGGTGCGAGGGCAAACTTACAATCGCTGTAATTTCTTTTTGTTTGTGTCCAACTTCTTTTGCTTGATTGTTCAACGCCTTCCTCACTTCTTTAACTTGGAGTTCCTACGAGTAAGAATTAAGAGTACGTTTATAATAATATGATATAAAGATTGTGAAGTGCATATACAGTATTGAAAACTTTGTATACGATTTAGTGATATGTCGAATGGCACTCAAATTGAAAAACTTTATCGTTCTGTAGTCAGGAGAAGACACGAAATTTGCCATTGGCACATCTATAATCTCGGCTAGCGGGGCGTTTCGGAGAAAAAAAAGCCACTTGGTCTTTTTGGGTGTGCAATTTAAGCGAAGCCGAGTTGTCTGCTTAGGTGAGATAAAAGCGTCAAGCTAAACGGGATCACATAAATACCCTCAGAAAAGATTTTAATTTTCGTGGTCTGGAAATCTGCCTGCATTACAACTAGTTAAATTTCAACAAACCTGTTCATCAAGTTTTGATTTTATTACTTGTTGTTCGAGTCGCATATTATTCAGCTGATCAGTCTCCTCATCTATAGACTGGAAAAGTTCATCACATATTTCATTGCATGGAAATTTGATAAACAGATCTTTTGTCCACAGTTTACTGTTACTATAGCCCATCATACTACCACGCACAACTTCTCCTATCTGTGACATTTACATACTAAAGGCCAATTCCATACTACGGCCGTTTTGCCCGTGCGGGCGGAGCGCAAAGTTTTGAACATGCTCTGCTGTTGTCTGTAGGCGCTTGGTCTGACGTGCACGCCAAGAAAGTTAAAAGTAATTTAACTTTCTCCACATGGATGCGAGCTCAAGAGCAGACGATCAATAACAGAGCGTGTTCAAAACTGTGCGCTCCGCCCGCGCGGGCAATATGGCCGTAGTGGAAATGGCCTTAATACACCCTCCATGTACACAGTGATTATGCCTCAATCTTTAAACAACTTACTGCTAATTCACGTTTTTCGTTTTCTTTCAACTTTACGATACTGTTTTCATCAGCTTCTATATCCCTCTGGAGTTTGATCACTGGCGCTGTAAAAGTTTGCATGTAAGATAGCGAAATATTCCCAGAAAAAGAATCTCTAAAACGTTGTATAATTTCATTTTCTAACTCACTAAGTACGTGCACACTCACCTTTTGTGTTTCGACCTTGCTCGTACTCAAGCTACGTAAAAAGAAACAATATGTAAGAAAAGGTTATTCTATGCACCTATACATGAAGTACACAAGAAGATTTTCAAAACAGATTAGATTGCTTTAAAGTATATGTTGTGGTACCTGACTTTTTAACTTTGATTCTTGATTAGAAAATTCCATTCGCTTTTGTGCTCTTTCTTGTTGAGTCTTAAGCTGCTTCTCTTCGTATTGTCTGTAAAGAATAAAGAAACAAATAAATAAAAAAGTTTGTGGTATAGACTTTTGCAAGGTCTATAAATTTCAAAATATTTGTTTTAAAGCTATGCTCGTTTGATAATCAATGAAACCTGATGTTATCAACGCCAATGGATCGGCAGAAATCTGCGAAAACCTAAGAATGAAAGTAGCATAAGAAAAACTATTATTGGTCAGAAAATATCAGGACCATGTCAAGACTATACCTCATCTTCAACACTATTGATACGCTGTTGAACATTTTCAATCGATTTCAGCCTGCTTGACAATGATTTCTCCAATTTCTTTATGGTTGGCTGATGTAAAATACAGAAAAATGGCATGATTTTATCGTCAGTACAGCATGGAGAGGATATAATTGCATACGTGAAATAAAAATTATAAAATAAAATTTAAATTCTAATTTCATAACAAATGGGCCCGTGGTACTGCACAACCTTCGAATAGAGAGACTATGATATTGCCCGTGCACTGTTGGAGAAAAGCCACTTTTATGCAAACAATAGACCTTATCGATCCATTATGACGTTTCATAGCATATTTAACTACTAAGACCAACATGCTTTGCCAGCTTGCTGGCGTAGTATCTTGATAATGCTTGCAAAGCATTCTGGTCTCAGTAGTTACATAACGCAATGAAATGTCATAATGGGTATAGACACTCTACATATATGTATTTTCCTTCACAAATTCTAAGAGAACAGCAGCAATTGTACCTTGAGAGACGAAACGTTTTGCTTTCCAAGCTCGATTTGCGTCTTCAAATCATTTTGGCGCTTTTCCTACATATAAAAAATATCACTTCAACATCTCCACTTCGTCGAGTAACACTTCAAAGTCCTCGGGAACAGTAGGGTCACTCATGGAACTCAAGCCTCACGTTTAAAAGTTACGGCAAACGACAGAGGCATTTTTTCTGAGCAGAGTTTCCTCGCTCCACATTTTTTTTTATTTTTCATTTTATATCGAGAGTATTTTGAGCTCCAACTTTAACCTTTAACTAGTTCATCTTTGCCTAATAGTCTTGATATTCGTGTTACGTTAGTTGTACAAAGGGTAGCTTAACACATCGCTTTTTGCCACTGCTCTCTACTACAATATAGCGCTGTATTCTTATAATGCCTGACAAAAAGACCTCGTTTTGGGTATTTCAATTAACATTTCTCGCCTAATGCAGCCAGGCCTTGAAATGCGCTATATTTTGACGGCAAAATCATTGTTTTTTTTACCTTTATTTTTTACCAAACGAAAAGACAGAAATTTATGGTAGCTAAATATTTTTCGACAGTTGCTACTTTCATATTTGTCAAAGATTTGTATTAAATTGCCGAATTTTTCTGCGTAAATAGGCGCTAAAAATATGCATTTTTCATCCTGTATTTTGTAGGCGAAATTTTAAAAACCAGGGCTGAAATGTCACACAGAGTTAGCAACAGTCTCAGGTTTACTGACGGAGACACAAGAAATTTGTTTCCATTTTCCTTTCAATAAAACAAGATTTTCCTAATTCCATTATATTGCCACCCAAAAATGGCGAATTCAAGGCCTGGTTGCACAGCGTGAGAGTCGCAAATGTTCTCGTATAACTCTCTCAAACTAGTCGAGCCCCACCATTACCAGCCCAAAATTTAATACATCGAACAAAAAGACATTCGCTGAAATGACACACTACTGTACTAACATTTGATTCAATTTCACGTTGGCTGTATATCAACCGGGTGCGTATACCACCAATTTCAGACTTCAAGTCGTCCAAGTGCGCTCTCTTTCTTCGATCCGCGGCAACTTCCTTCAGTTGAGTTAAACAGTCATTACGTTTTTTCTTCATCGCTTCCACATTTTTTTCATCCCATCTCTTTGCTTTTGAGCGTAAATCACTGCCAGAAAAGTAATGTCATGTTATTTCAGTAAATGGCTTTGACTAGGCTGACTAGTACAAGTCTCGCATGCGAATCCAAATTCTTTGCTTTGCTTTGGAGTGTAGATCACCGGAAGAAATATAGTGCTATGTTGTCGCTCGTGTAGATAAAGTCGCCAGAGCAATCGAGTATGACTATATATGTAGCAGTCCCGAATTCGAATCCCACTCTCGCAAAACATATAGACGGATTTTCCGGGGGGATACCACCCCCCCCCAATTATCAGTTTTCACCTCCCTAAGCAAATTCTTCATCCCTCCAAAAATTATTTTCACCCCTCCAGTTTTCAGCATAACATATTAATAGTCCAGTCGAACTGCAGAATTTTGCTTTACAAAGTTAAAATAAAATAACAAAGAACAAGAAAAGTATATAGAGATTTTTGTGCAATACCTGTGATAATATTCTTCAGTCGTCATGGTGGCCGGGTTATAACAACAAACCAAGAATCTAGACTTTACCTTAGTTTGGTGATATTTTGTATTACATCACTTACTTACCACCTCACCCCCCTAAAATTTATGGCACCATCCCAGTAAAAAGTATGAAAATCCGTCTATGCCAGAGAACTTTTCGCTTGCCATTGCGTGAAATGAAAACTTGAAAATAAAAGTCGAATCGAACGAAATATCATGCATTTGAGATATCGTTCAAAAACTAAACCAAAAACCTTTTTTTATAAATCTGTTTTCATGCGGAGACCCAAGAAAGACAGTTGTTAAGTCGTTGTAGACATACAGAAGTTCATAGATTTAGTCAATAGTTTTTTGTCACGTACTGTTTTCGATAACATAAACACGGCAAGGTGAATAAAAACATTTTCCACTTTTGCCCCGAAAGTCAATCACAAAATATATTCGTCTTATATAATTCGTAAATTTCCTAAGCAAATGCTTTCACTACAATTATTTCCAGGAACTAACCTTGCTCCTCCGGAAATAACTCCACTTTTCTGAAACAAGGTTCCATCAAGAGATATAGTTTTCTTTCTTTCCTGACCACTGAACGCGAGTCTCCTAGCTTCTTCGACACTGTCACATACCAGAGCGTTTCCACAAGCAAACAGAAGAGCACGCTGAAACAACACGCTTTTAAGTTGACCTCAATTATCGCATACCTCAATACAAGGGCAGAGACGTCACAGTGAAGATGTATGGTAAATTATCTTTTTTTTGTTTCTCCGAATGATGATCTCACAGTGACCAACGAGGTTTGAATCATATTTACGAATCGTGAGCAATGCATTTCACTCAGTTCAAGTGCGGAATAGACAGTTTTAAACAGTGAACGTTAAAAGTACTTTGATTAATATTATGTAATATTCTAAAATACCAATAGTTTTGTTAATGATTACAAAAAATAAACCGGCATGTGCGTTGCCTTGGTAACGCACATAGCCATAATTATTCCAATATGGAAGTGAGTGAATTTATTGCGTTACATTTCAAGACCACAGAAAACCGAGCTCATCATGAGGAGGAATTTGCCAGGTTAACAGGATGAAGGGAAACGATAAACAGTTTTATGCCTGAGGTATAACCAGCGTCAATGTGACACATCAACGTGACTGGTTAACAATTATTTTTGCAAAACACAAAAATTATAATTTGTTTTACTGTAACATGGTGTATTTTGTTAGATTTCTTCGTAATTCACTGAAAATGCGAAAATTTATTTATATGTTTCTTTAATAATAAAATATCAAAAAAAAGAGAACTATTTGCTAGTTAACATACGTTTCGAGCCTGCAGTTTCTAGTTTTCTAATCTAAACAAATACCACCGCCTTTTTATGCACTGATCACATTTATTACCTCAGAATACAAATATCCTTTACCTTCGACCAACCAAAAAGATCACGTTTTATGTCAAAACAACGTATTTTGTTCCGCTATGTAACCGGAGATGAGGGAAAATTGTGAGCAACAAAGTGCAGTGCCACAGAGTAACGAATGCACTTTAGTTCTTAGTGTACTACACAGTGTAATTATACTATGTAAAGTAAAAAGTTTGATGAAGTAGAGAATAGCACACGATAATTAACAGCAAAACACTCATGCACTGCTGCATCGCTTACCTTAACTTGAGAAACTTCACATCGAATAACATCCATGACAAGTTTCGCAGTTCCTCCAACTTGACGTAGTTTTTCGTCAATTGGTTTCACTTGAATCGTATCCAGAGGAAGAAATGTGATTGGATCGCCATTCTAAAAAACAATACTTTAACAAAACTAAAGTACCTAATTACCTTCAAAACTTCGTCAATGTCTCGTAAGAAAAAAAAAATCGATGGACAATTTGTCTCATGGTAGCAATTTTCGCACGTAATCCAAAACTATGCAAAATTTACAAACTTCGCCGGACTATATTTTTCCTATTATACAACATTTGGCAACCATACACTTTGCAGTTTTACTGAGGTTAAAATACTCATTCCAGCTGTGATGATACATTTACCTAAATCAAACTTCAGTCCATAAAGCAAATTGTCCATTGAAGTCAGTAGCACTCGCTCTAAATTTCTTTCTTTATTTTGACAGCAGATGAGGTCACTTTGATCTTAAACGGCTTCAGCGAAACAATCAAATACCTTGGATTTTAGATACTGGATGCATTCTTTCCCAGTTCTTTCTGTGTCTACGACCACAGCATCCATGTTTCGACCAAGCACTTTAGTGACAGAAATGTGATATCTAGATGTATTAAAGAAAAGTTGAACAAATAAGGGTCGTCACGAGCTTAGTATGAACGAGTATTCTGATTGGCTGACGGCCGAGCAAAGAATAAAAGCGCCTCGCAACTGGCGGGAGCACTAGAGAGTAAATTCCCGTTAGCTATTTAATACAACCATGTGAAAATATGCAGCGCACAGCGAAGTTGTTCATTCCTAGAAACTCCTTTCCAGTTGCGCGTTTATGATACGCGCGTAAAAGTATAAATCCTTCAAAGCGTTATTGTTTTTAAAATACATTGACAAATAAACACGTAAATTCCAAATGATTCTTCTCGCGGTTGTTTATCAGGCAGGTTTTTTTTACAATTTAAACTTTTACGCGCGTGTCAAAAACGCGTAATTGAAAAGCAGCCTTTAGTTTCTCATCATTTACGGATGGACTTCTTATAAGAATAGAGCCCGTTATAAAAAAGCTTTTTGAATAAAAGCCTACTTTCTTCAAAGTTGCTTTGTCAGTAAGGGCTGAACGTGCGTTTTTAAGCCTGGACTGTAACGATCAATCCGCTACACCACATGCAATGCTCTGAAGTCGCAATGCTCCGCTTCACGACGTCAGAAAACTCCTTTTCAGGAACATACAGTTCGGCAGTGGCGGACACCTCAAAAAATGTTGGAGGAGGGCCGAGGTCAAATTTTGAATATGCTAACAGAAAAATTGTGACAAAATTTGTTTTTGTTAATTCACATGTATACTTTGTTATCTGAGTGTAAATACAATAACAGAACTCAAATATTAGTATGGCAACTTCGTCGAATGGCTGTAATTTTTGTTGTTTGGTACATTCTCTCGAAATTATTGCTGGGGGCTCCATCCCCTCTGCCCCTCCCCCAAGTGTCGGCCACTGCAGTGTTCAGTGAACTCTTTCTAAAGCGGACACTCTTATATATTGGGAGAATGCTGGCAACTTTTTAAGTTTATAATTATTTGTTCAATATTTACTTGTTTGTCTATCTGTTTGTCTGTCTTTTTGGTGCATTTCTGGAAATGGGA
>JAODVQ020466203.1:0-10382 GCA_025400075.2 Phenganax stokvisi
CCAAGCCCCATCGGGCTCATGGAACCTCGTGGCCACCGACGGCCCATCGTTCAACGTGGCAGTGTCCCAAGGCGTGGTATCGGCTTCTCCCGGCAAGGCCAACCAAGCCGACGCAACCATCTCGGGGCCAAAAGCCGATCTACTGGGGCTGCTGTTGGGCCGTGTGGATGTCGCAGACCTGACCATCGCTGGAGACGAAACCACCGCGCGCCGATTCGCAACCACGTTTCCACCGCCGTGACCGGTCCACAGCCAACGACCACTTTACGCGGTCACAATCTCTATGGGCACTACAGCTAGGGGCAGCGATCCAAGCGAATTCACCAAGTTGCTCTGAATTGGTGCTTGGACAAGTGAGGAGACCGCCCCGACAGCGGTGTCCTTCCCAGTAACTGTCACTCCTCGTGGGTACTCTCCCATTGTGGCCAAAAGACAGGTGTCTGTGGATGGCGATCGAGAAAACTGACCTAAAGAAACTAGCTCTGAGGTCGGGCGGATGCTGCGCGTTTCCGGAGTGCAGAAAGCCGTTGACCATGGAGGATCCTTCAACGGGGGAAGTGGCCGTCCTTGGCCACGTGGCCCACATCGTGGCTCAAGGTGACAACGGACCCCGCGGCGATCCCTCAACGGATCCAAAGGACCGCGATCGCTACGACAATCTGATTCTCCTTTGCACGACCCATCACCAGCTTGTTGACACTCCCGCCAACTACGCGACGTGGACCGTCGAACGGCTCAAGGCGCTTCGTTCTGACCACGAAGCATGGGTTTCAGAACGGCTCGCACCAGACGGTCCTTCGCCCCCTGCTCCCGACCGAGTTGACACCATTTATTCGACGTTGCTGCCCGTCGAGCGAATGGTTCGCTATCTGTACTCAGCGGAGACCCATTTGAGGAAGCCATCCGAAGTTCCGGATGTGCAGTGTGGCCATTTTCCTCTCATGGTGCCGTTTGCCTTGCGGGATGGGCGCCTCTGGGCGTTCCAAGATCTGCGGGATGGCAGTGGGCCCTTCAGAGATTGCGTTGAAAGAGGTAGCACCGAACGATTCGAGGTTCAGGAATTGTCGGCTGATCCGGATAACCACCGGCTAGTGCAGCAACTACTCAATCGGTCTCTGAACAAATTGACCGGCCGCAGGGGTCTTCGGCTAGATCAGGCAAAGCACCGCTACTTCTTCCCCCCAGAGCAGCCTGGCGTTGAGCGCTATGAGCCTTACCTCTCGATTTCAGGGCGCGGCTCAAATCTGGCAGTTGCCTGGCAGCCCCAGATCCGTGCAACGGGTCAGAAGCGGGACTACTGGCTCCATCGGGCCATCAGCCTCGGCTTCATCCAAATCGACTCGGACAGGTGGTGCCTCGCAATGCGTCCTGAGTTCCACGTGACAGTCGACGGGGAAGCCGCTCCGGAGAGCGAGACGATCGGAGCGCGCATCACCAAGAAGAAGTCGAAGATGTTCAACGCGGACCTGCTGACCGAGATCCAGTTCTGGCGTCACTACCTCAGCGAAGGACTGCCGCGGCTCGTGTTCAAGTTCAGCGAGACCCAAGCGCTTCATGTCTCGTCGACTCTCATGCACGGAGATATCACCTGGCCAGGGATTCCCCCAGAGTTCGATGTCAACTATACGAACGTCGAGTATCTCGACAATCTGTTCACCATTGCCGAGGTGATGTCCCAGGACGAATCAGACGACGACTGGGATGACGACCTGGAGGATGACGATGACTAGCAATGGAGACTGGCTGCGTAACTCATGGATGCCAGAGCCGCTGTTGGCCTTCGGCAGCGGGGGGCGACATGTGGACCCAAAGGAGGGAATTGCCCGCTACGGCCCTCACACCCTGGGTGAGGCACAACACCCATCAGAGATCAAGATTGGGATTGTCAGCAGTGCTGAGCTGATCGAGACGACTACCGAGTGGCTTCAGGCCAGTTCAGAGGGAGTAGCCGGAAACGAGACCAACCCGCGTTTCGCCGGCTTCAAGAATGATCGAGGGTTCATGACCGAACTGCGTTTCGCCGACCACTGGAACGCTCTTTTGACCTCGCGGGACTTGGAGGAAACGACTTCGATTCGTTCACAGCAAGAGCGGTTTGACGCAGCGCTCTCGCTGCTCGTAGCACGGCTGCGTTCGGTAGCTGAGCTTGATCGACCTCCGGATTGTGTAATCGTCACGCTACCCGCACAGCTGTACCGGCGGTGCCGAGTCGCCAACTACTACGACAAGGAACTCGGCGCCAGGGTGCACCGGGATTTGCGACGAGCTTTCAAGGCAGCGGCTATGCGCCATCGGATTCCCACTCAGATGTTGCGTGAGCAAACTGTGACAACAGGGGACGGCACAGCACCTTCAAAGGTAGCTTGGAACTTCTTCACAGGCCTTTACACCAAGGGTGGCGGCCACCCTTGGGGACCGACACACCTATTGCCTGGAACATGCTACGTGGGGATCGCCTTTTTCCGACCTCACGGGGATGGCAGGTCCGTTCAGTCGAGCGTCGTCCAAGCTTTCGACGAGCACGGCGAAGGCTTGATTCTTCGGGGGCAAGACTTCGAGTGGGACGCCAAGAAGAACGGGACACCGAGTCCTCACCTATCGGAAGAGCACGCCAGCGACCTACTTTCTCGCGCGCTCACTCGCTACGCAGATTTCCTTGGGCAGCCTCCACGTCGTGTAGTGGTTCACAAGACGAGTCGCTTTTGGCCAGACGAGTTAGCGGGCTTACGGGGCGCGGCGGGCTCACTAACAGGCCAAGTCGACTTCCTTGCCCTTGCAGGCCAATCGAGGTTCCGCGCGGTGCCGCCGAGTAAGTACCCACCGTTGCGTGGTACACGAGTGCAGATCGGGAAACTCGACTACCTGTACACCACAGGATTTGTGCCCGCTCTCGGAGAGTTCCACGGCATGCATGTACCTGCCCCTGTGGAAGTCGCAGATCACATTGGAGGCGATACCGGTCGAAAGGAACTTCTGCGGGAAGTCCTCACGTTGACCAAGCTCAACTGGAACAGCGCTTCCCTCTGTGGAAAGTTCCCAATCACTATCCGATTCTCCCGCCTCGTTGGCGACATTCTGAGAGAACTCCCTGAGGGACAGGAGCCACTGCCTCAATTCAAGTTCTACATGTAGCTGGCATCGTTCCAAGTACGGCACTAGGGGGTCTATGCGGCTAGGCAATGATCACCCACTGTTGGCGTGAAAGGCGAAGTGGTTCAACAGTCGATCTGTGAAATCCGTAGTCTGCGGCACCTCCTCTTCCAGCCATTCAATGACTAAGGCGGTGCCGTAGGACCTATTGCCTGCCTCACGTGTACTAAACCTCTTCGGGTGCTAGGTCTGAGACCTGCCGAGCCAATTCCTGCTGGGTGCGTTATCGGTCCATCGGAATCTTGAGATAGTCAACGAGTAGGGACCGAAAAAAGTCAGAGTCGATATCAGTGCCCAATTGGCCCGGAGCAGCGCCTTGAGGAGCGTTCGGATGACCGTGAATAGACCACTGCATGGCAGAAGCAGGGTCAAATGGCTTGTCTCCTCCGTATGGCGACACTAGGACTACTGCCGTGGTACCAAAGGTCGAATTATCGTCCCGGCGGATCCCCCACAGGTACTTTGAGGCCTCTTGAGCAAGTTCACCTCTAGCGAGCGCTCCTCGGTCCTTTGGGTCGAGAACAACCATGTGAGGCCCTTCAGGGGTGTTTGCAACTAGGACCACATCAGGTATCAACTCGCTTGAAACACTCCACCAGTCTCGCCCGACCATCTCTTTAGGGTGGCTACCAAAGCTGCAGGGATGGTACAGCTCGAGTTTCCAGCCCTCTCCGGACCAGCCCGCGCTCACCCGATCCTCGTCCGGGGTGTGAGTAGGAGGTCCCAGAAGTCGCTTGAGGATGGCGATAGTGCGTTCAACAACCCAAATCTCATAGAGACGCCAGATATTGGAAAGAGGCGTCCAGCCGATTTTCCGGCCTCCGCGCACAACCATGGCCAACACAGCGTTCGCAGCCACATATGCCTCAGCGAGCACCGGGGGCCACGACGAGAGCGGTGGATCTTGGAGAGGAATCTCGGGACGCGCCCTATGGGCAAGCGCTCGTACTGGAGCGATCAATATCTCGGGCGACTCACCAAGATTCCCCTCTTCCTCCGCAGCAGCAACCATGTGACATACGTGCTCAGCAACTGCGCCTAGAGATCGGCTTCTCCATGGCATGGCGCTTCCTACACGCCGAACCGTTGCCACTGGTGCGACACGATCTTGTGTGCCCCTTAGGAGGTCAATCTGGCTCCCCAGAATGCGTTCAGTCGCGTCAACTATCTCGGTACCACGTGAGAGTTCAAGAGGATGCACAGTCATACGCCTGTGGTCCCGTGTCGGCCATCGTGCGAGAGCGGCAGAAGCCGCTGTTGAACAACGGTTGAGTGCTTCCCACACCAGGTGTTCTCTAGAGAAGATTGAGCGAGCCAGCGTCGAGTGAAGTCCGCCGGCACTTGCCGGGAAGTCAAGGGCAAGCCTCTGAACAGCGGCGAGCATAGAGCGGATGTCTCCCCATCTCCATGGTGGCGGCAACGGGATGTCAAGTGCGCAGAGCCTTACCCGCCCGTGGATCAGCGTTGGGATTGTTAGTCTCCCTACAAAGACACTCGCGGCATTGTCAGCCTCAAGCAAAACCTCCTTTAGCCCACTTCCCACGACGCGGGAAAGGACTAGCCCTTCAGGAAGGATCAGTGGAAGAGGTGCACCAGGAACGTCAACCGACACTTCAACATGGCCCCGAAACCTGACAAGCAATGGCACTAGGACAACGCCGTCCAAAAGTCGACGGCATAGCCCAGCGAAACGTCAGCATTTTCCGGCAGTAGCCTGGCACAACGACTACGAAGCAGGCTGGGCGGTCCTACGTCCCTGAAGAGATCCACTGCAGCCAAGAATTGCTGGGGAGTGAGTCCGGGCAGCACGAAGTGAAGGACGGCATTCTCTGCAGCTTGCATGAGGATCTCACCCTGTTGGAATCCGGGTACGTAGGGAGCAATATCCCTGAAAAATGCCATATAAAGAAGGCAGCGCTGCTCATCACGCTTGCTGACAGGGTTGGCCCCAATCGCCCCACCTAACCTCTGGGTCACAGAGTCCAAGCTGTTGGCCAATGAATTGAGTTGGGGGGTACCGCGAAGCAACGCGAGTGCAGTGCGCGGATCGTGGAGTAGTTCTTCGGGCCCCTGTTCTCGGACGGCCGTACCCTCATTCCACAGGGCATCGATCCCGTCTGCCGATGCCACGTCGTCGAGTGGCTCAAGAAGAATCACACATGCTCGCCCCGACACCTTTCGTGCCGGGGCAATCGCCGTGTGATCTACGTTGATCGTTCCAAGAAATCGTGGCCAAGGACCCAAGACAAGACTTGGAGGAACGTCGGCAGATGCTCCTTGCTCGCCCGAACGCGGAACTGCTGTGGGCATCGGATGCAAGGCCCAGTTTATCGTTTCTCGCGCGGGTGAAGAGAGGCCATGAACCACGGGATTGAGGTACCCCTCAATCGGCGATAGGTTTGCTTCTTCCACCACCACGAGAGGTGTTTGTGCAGAAGGGCTTCCCTGCAGTGCTTTGGGGTTGTACACAAGCTTGGCAAGCTCATCTAGCCCTGGTTTTGCAAGAAAATAGCTAGCAAAAGACGAGTATGCGCCGGTGACATCTTGCGGCGATTCCCAAGTTCTCTCAACAGTGATTGTCGAACGACGCTCAACGGGGCCAAAAAACTCAGCTAATGCTGATGCCGCCGTCGATTTCCCTGTTCCGCTCGGCCCGGCAAAGAGAACGAATTGGGAACCGAGCGTGGCTGCCAATAGATCTGCTTTGATCTGAGGCTCGTACACTAGGCCGCGAGTACCAAGATAGTTGTCGAAGGCAATGGCCGTCTGTTCAGCGCGGTTGATTACCATGCGGATTCCCTGCCTTTCTTACGGTTCGAACAGCACAGCTGAATGTCGCGGAAGGATCAGTTCGTTTAGCCGGTTGGCGTCAAGCGCTCGGCCATGGCCCTTATTGAAGTAGTCGAGGACGAGTGCCATGTCAGCAATGCTTGGGAGGGTTGCACCATGTGGGTTGGCCTCGTCCAGCACACGGTCCAAGAATCCAGGAGCGAGCAATCTCCTTGATGAGCCCAAAAGATCCGGAATCAGCACTCGCGGGCCTCCTGGTCCGGGGGTCCCTGCCTCCTTGGATGCACACTGCTTCATCGATAGCCCGCAAGATGCCGTTGGCTTAGCCGCCGGGGGATCGCTCTGGTCTGCTTGTGCGCGTGGAGGAAGGTCCCTCATCCCCCAATGCGGGCATTGCTGGCGAGGTGCAGCCAGCATCGCTTCTGCGTTCGCTGCCCCCGCATGGAACAATTCATCAGCTGGCAGGTAGCACATGAGGCCTTGTTGAGATCCGTAGTCGTTGGAGTGCTTCATCTCCGAGGAACTACCACCAATGCCTCCAACTGGTGGCTCGGCGTTCTCGTCGTTCCAGAGCCATCCTGGGTCAGATATCGGGATGTCAAACCTGCGTCTATTGACAACAACACAAAGTGAGTCAACATTCGTTGCACGTCCTGGCCTACGAAGAGGGTCGACCACCACCCGCGTCGGCATTCCCATTTCTTCGACAACTCCGCCTTCAAGAGTTCGGAGGACAGTGGACGTAGGAGTCCCAAAAAGTGTTTCGATGACCTCATTGACGGCTGTAGTCATCGTGATTTTGGCGCCAGGAGGAGGCTCAAGATACCAATCCATCCACTCCGGCAGTTGGCCGCTTCTGACTAGCACGCTGCAAACGAGAGCGCTATACCAACGTCTGCACCTCTCGAGATTGAAATAACGCTCTCGGAGTCCTAGCAACGAATCTCTCAGGTCTGCAGGACTGGCATCAAATATCGGCATCAGATTAACAGGGTAGAGAGGCGCTCTTTGGGGGAGATGCAACGAGCTTGTCGATCTCGATCAGCCCGCGACACCACAATTGGAGCTTCGACGTTGGCTCGTCTAGCGGAACTAGTTCATCAGCATCTACTGCGGGTTCCAAGGGAAGATCACTAATCGCGTGCCGAACGTGGGGAGATGCCGGAAGTCGTTTCATTGCAATTGAAGGCTGATGGATTGGATGGGCTGGAGGGCGAACTGCGTGGGTAGGAGCTGGCCATTGAATCCTGTCATCGCGCGATGCCATTACAATCAAGCGCCGTCGAAGTTGGGGGACCCCATAGGCTTCAGCATGAAGTAGTGCAATTTCGGCGTGGTAGCCCATATCTTCCAACTCTTCGGTGAGTTCGTCGAGGAATGGGCGCCCACGCCACATTAATGCTGGCACATTCTCCATGATTACGACCGCTGGCTCGGTCAGCCGGACAGCTTCAAGGAAAGTCTGGACGAGACGATTTCTTGGATCACCTACTCTGCAGGGTCCAGCTGTCGAAAAACCCTGGCAAGGTGGTCCGCCGATAAGCGAAACTAGCCCGTCTGGCGCTCGTTCTCTTATTCTGGAACTGAAGGCACACAACGCATCATCGTCTCTTAGGTCTAAACACTCCACGACGCCTGGATTAGTCGTATTTGAGCGTGCAGCAGCAATGGCATGTCGATCATGATCAGCAGCACCAACTAATTCGTGACCTGCAATTTCAAAACCGTACGACATGCCACCAGCACCGCAGAATAGATCAGCTACAGGCCCCACAGGAATCATGCGTGCAAGGTGATAGGCCAGCAGTGGAGGTACGGCATTGCCAATCTGCATCGCCCGAGATCGGAGCGGCCCGGCAAAAGAGGCCGAGTCGGGAAATGTCTGAAGCCGCGCTGCCTCCCTTGCTGTTATCAGTCGATTCGCCCTTGGATGAATGAAGCAGCCATTACCTGGCCGAGTGATGAATGTGTTGATGGTGTAAGAAGGCCGATCCCACCTGAGTCGCCCGTAATAGGTACTTCTACTTCCACCACCGCTTTTGGCTCCTTCTCGGATTTGAGCCACGCGTTGCGACGGAAAGTCCTCCGGCAAGTCCCGCCAGTTCCCTCCCGGGGAAACTGTTTCGACAACTTGTCGATCCAGTTCACTAAGAGTGCCGCTGATGTGGCTGTCAGCTTTGTCCATCACGCTGCGACCAGTGCCGATCCAAAGTTGCGCGCTGCTGCAGTCGTGCAACTCTCCAAGTCAATTAGAGAAACCGGCGTTGAGCTGTCCTGGAAACTCTTAAGGAGCCCTTTAGACTCCCGATCAGCCGCAAGAATGAGAACTCGGTCGACTTTGTGTTTGGGAGGATGTCGACTGATCGATTTCTTCGAGAGTGGTACCCAGCTGACAAGTTCTGTCGACAATCCCTGGCCGCTCGGCCAGTTGCCGTTACCGCTCGCAAGATCGGGATCAGTGTCCTTGCGGTTGAGCAATGTCGCCAAGATCGAGGTACCCCAGACGGCGTAAGCGGTTGGATCAGCGGTACGAAGCCGATGTGCCTCAACCTCCGTTGCTGGGAAACCGCGCAATTGCACCGGTGCGGAGCACCCTAGGGTTCGGACCCGAGAGAGTGAAAGAGCAGAGGCTAGAAGAGAATTGTCACAGATCTTCCAGGCGCGGCCAAGCCCTTCGGCAGCCACGGCAGCCGTTCCAGAACCGCCGAAGGGATCTACTACGAGATCACCGGGCTCTGTAGTCGATTCGATAATTCGTTCCAGTAGTGCTACTGGCTTTTGGGTTTCGTATCCTGTGCGCTCGATTGCGTGAGCACCAAGTGGATTTATGTCAAGCCAGAGGTCCTGTAATCTTGTCCCTCGCCCATCCCCCACGTAGCGCTTTAGTCTCGGCGTACCGTTTGCAGAATAAACGAGTCGTCCCTCTGCCTCCGCTTCTTCCATCTTTTCTCTAGTCCAAGCCCAGTGCCGGTTAGGAGGTGGCCAGACCCCCTTCCAGTTGTAGTGGGCACGGGTTCCGGGCCGTGCACCAGGTGCTGTACAAGTAATCAACTGGTAGCGACCTCGCTCGTCCTCGCTGCGGAAGTACTTCCTTATGTACTCCTCGCTGTACGGTGCGTATAGCTGATTCCATGCATAGCTTGAAGTCCTGCTGTAAAAGAGGATTACATCGTGAACGGGACCAAAGCGACGAGAACCAGAGTGCGCGTGGGTTCGTTTCCAGATCACCTCATTGCGGAAGTTGTCTGGCCCGAAAACCATGTCGAGAAGAACCTTTAGATAGTGGGAGCCAGAGGGGTCACAATGGAGGAAGAGTGCTCCGTCGTCATCCAGCACCCTGTGGACTTCAGCAAGTCGCGGCGCAATCATCACAAGGTAGGCGGCGAGCTCGCATCTACCGAGCGTGCTGACAACCGTCTCTACGGCTTCGGCGACTTCCCTCTTGACTACCTGCCTAAGACGGGAGAGTTGGCTCTCCGCACCGTCATCCCATCGCCAGGTGTCCCTAAAGGCTTCGCGTTGGCGATGACCAAGGTTTGAGACACCGAGAAGCGCCTCGTAGGCTCGGCCGCTGTTGAAGGGCGGATCTAGGTATACGAGTCGAGCTGTCCCATCGTCAAGCGAACCAAGCATGTCTAGGTTGTCAACTGCCCAGAGTTCGCGCTCCAAATGCAGCACGTCGTTCCCCGGCCTAAGTCCCCGGGATGGTTCCTCGAGTGAATTCGAGGTCCAGAGTTGGAATTGACCCTTGGGCATATTGGCCCTCATCTCTAGCGGTTCGTGCAGCGGGGAAGGCCACTGAGTATCTCAGCAGGGTGTGACACTTTGTCCTCAACCGGATGCGTCTCGACACTCTGGCTCTAGTCACCCATGCGTACCGGCCATCCACTTGGCATATTCGAATCTTGCCTCTGGCACCCGTTGCCGAAACCGCTGAGCTCCAGAGGAGAAGAGTACGTTCCGGAGTCCCGTGCGACATCTCAGACGAAAGGCATCCCCATTCTTGGCCGTGTCGAATCGGGCATGGAGCAACTCCAACTACGTCGCTACGTGCGGCTTCTAGGGTCGGCACGACAAAGGGATCCTTAGCCTCGCGAGCTTGCGGCTGCTCTGCGATGCAATTGCTCCTACCATCCTGACTCGATAGCTCCTGTCGCTTGGTGGCCCCAGCTCAACCCGATTAAATGAGGGCAAAGGCGTTGGAGCGGCCTCCGTATTCTGCAATGCGGTTTTGGCAAGCAAGACAGAGGTACATAGCAGCTTCGGACTCCTAAGTGGCACCGCCGGTACCCATCCGAGCAGCCATTTTTTTAGTATAGGAAGGTCCAACTACCAGGTGGGGGACCCGAGACAAGCTCTATCACCAGCCGATCTTCAATGCTGGAGTTGGCGTGACCTCCTGTGTTTGGTCCACCTGTTGTGAGAGTCCGTTGTCCAGTATT
>JAODVQ020466417.1:0-10306 GCA_025400075.2 Phenganax stokvisi
GGAGGAGGAGGAGGGGGAGGAGGAGGAGATAAAGAGTAAATGAATGATGCACAAATGTGTAAGATAGGCAAGAGAAGGAGGAGAAGCCAGGAGGAAGGATAAGAGAAGGCCACAAAGGTTAACGGGAGCCACAACAACTATGAAGAAATTAGTTAGTTAGATATTACAACACAGGACATCAAAGAAAAGATGGCTCCGGAGTGTGAGGGAGGGGGCCAGGTGAAACACCCAACTCAGCCACATTCAGTCAAAGCAGTGGCGGACAGCTCACACACGATCTCAAATACACAGAGAAAGAGAGAGAGAGAGAGAGTGAGAGGATGCAGCAACGATGCAATCACACCTATACTGACTAAGCTTTAACAGCTCAACTGTGGCCTGTCAGCAGAACTTCCCAGCAGGATTGCCACGTGTGTGCGTGTGATCTAACAAGTCTGTTATAAGGTCAATTGCATACAAAATCACATCTTTTGTATATTCCTCTATTTCTAAATTCAATGAAACTGTTATGTATATTACCAACAGAGCTACCTCCTGAGCATATACGTATCTACCCTCTCTTATTCTATGTTCAGGGATGTGACCTTTACAACAATGTTCTGTAGTGGTCGGCTTCAACCACCACTCGGGATTTTAGCCACCACTAAACTGATTTTAACACATTTCTAGTGTTCATTGGTGTTACTAATAGCACTAAAACCCTCAGTTTTTCAACTTGCAAACTGTGATTTAATCACCACTAAGCTCAGTTCTGAGCACTTCACTGAATATTATGGCCCAGGCTAAGTACTACACTGTAGTTGTGGTTAAAACTCTTAAGTTTGCAAGTTGAAAACTGAGAGTTCTTGTGCTATTAATTACACCAATGTACACTGGAGATGTGGTAAAATCAGTTCAGTGGAGGCTAAAAAACTCAGAATGGTGGTTGAAACCTTGAATCCAACCACTTCACCCATGACCAGTGTGGGCCGAACACACAGATCTTTTTTAATTTCGGTGAAATGAATATCTCTATAGTGAAACTACAGAGTACTAACTGTGGAGTAAAATGGAATAGTTTGACTTGACCACAGAATCCAGCAATATGTACACATCATACAGGTTACACAAAAAGCAATAAAAGTTTTAGTTAAAACACTGAAATAGAATGTTCTCGTGTTATTAGTAAAACCTATATTTACACAGTGGAACCATGCTTAATGGGCACCCCTCTATAGTGGACACCTTGATATAACAGACAAATTTCTGTGTCTCAACTTACTACATATCAATCTATATAGCACACTAGAAATGTGGTTTAAAATCAGTTTAGTGGTGGCTAAAAATCCAGAGCATTGGTTGAAGCCGTGTCAACCTTGGAGCTTTACAAATCTATGGAGAAGGGCTAAGAAAAAAATGCCAGCTCAGTACACCATCCATTCAACTGGTAGTGAAGTTTACACTATGACTAGTCCCAAACACAATACTATACTACTCATTGTTTAGGTCATAAGTCTTTATTCTCTGATGCCTACTGCTTGCATGGTATTACTTACTATAGCCACATACTATAGAGATGGTGCCACAATACTACGCCATACCAGGGCTTCAGAGGCTATATAACCTCACTTCCTCTCTGGTTTGTAGGGCTTAGGAGGGAAGGAAGGAGAGAGGAGAGAGGATGAAGAAGGAGAGATCTTAGGGGGAAAGACTCTAGAAGATACTGGGAAATAGGAAAAGCTAGGAGGAGAATGGGGGGATTTGGTAGGAGAAGCTCTTTGATATAAAATATACAGTGGAACCTCTCTATAATGGACAACTTGAGGCCAGGATATTAGTCTACTATATCAGGGTGTCCATTTTGGAGGGGTTAAGATTTATTGATCTGTAGTAAGTTGGGACACAAAAATTTGTCAGTTATATCGAGGTGTTCATTATAGAGTGGTGTCCATTAAGCAGGGTTCCAATGTATGTATAAAACACAAGGTGAAATCATAGGAGAGAGCAGCATTAAGGACAAACATACACTATCATCGAAGATAGGACAAGAGCTGTTGCAATGTATCTGTGTACTAATAGAAGTGAATTAGTAGAGTGAGATGTGAGCCAAATACTCTATGATGACAACCACAAGCTTGCCAAGTAACATACAGTAACTAGTTGCCCGTCATGACCAAATGAAGCCATCATTGCCTGCTGTCTCAACACATTTATTACCGACCGTTCCAACAATACTAATTGCCTCAGAGTCTTGCTAGTTGGGCCAGCCTGGGCACCTGCCAAGCCAGATTGATAAACAGTCATAACACAATATCCTCTCCCTTCCTCCCTTGTACATATCTCTCTCTGCTACATACACACACGCACTATTATCTTCTGCCAGCTTGTAATGTACACATCTGTTGGGCCTACCCCTCCCTAGATGTCTCTCTGTTCTCATGTCAGACTCACAGGGGTTCTGTTGCCAGCGCCTACTGGGCCCACGAAGCACAGGTACACCTTTGCGCAATGACGATTGTGATTACTACTTTGATGTTCTATGCGTCAATAGAGGCTAGTCATTGAACAGAATGAGAAAGTCGACAACTATCAGCTATGCATACCTTGAAACTTAGGAATTAAGGGCGTTGTTTGAAAGAGCATAGGCTTACTATTACCTCTCTACTGGGCCTACTGCCCCCACTAAACAGTTTAAAAAATTGGAACTTGGGACATAGGAACCTGTATACAGGAGCCTGTATATAGAAACCTGTATATAGGAACCTGCATATAGAAACCTGTATATAGGAACTTGTATATAGGAACCTGTATATAGGAACCTGTATATAGGAACCTGTATATAGGAACCTGTATATAGAAACCTGTATAATTATAGGAACCTGTATATAGGAACCTGTAGGAAAGATATAAAGGTCTACATAGGAAGTAAGAGAGGGTGCAATTCAAAGGAGAACCAAAGGAAGAGGGCTGTACTCACATACCAAGAAACAGTTGTGATAATGACAGTACAATGGTAGAGGCTTTGTGATAACCATCATCAACAATAACTGACAGATATGACAGACAGACCTCTGTATTCAGGACACCTTTTACAGCGGAACCTCTCTAATATGAACGGCATTTGGCATAAGAATCCTCAATTTGAGACCTAGCAAGTGTCACCATCAGTAGTGTCCATATTAGAGAGGTTCCACCATCAATGTGTGCTTATTAGGGAGGTTTTGCTATCAATTGTGTTCTTATCAGTATTTCACCATCAGTAGCGTCCTTATTAGAGAGGTTACACAATCAGTAGTGTCCTTATTAGAGAGGTTTCTATCACTCATGTTCTTATTAAAAAGCTCCACCTTAGCACAATCTAGCAGTTTCTAATTTTTACAGTTGTGTGGGCTAGTGTAACATCTGTCATTGACTGTTTGGGTACTTTATGACTAGCACTTACTCTCCTGGTATTAACTAGCATGGCCTCTGTGGTACTAGTACACCCAGGGAGCAGGATAAATACATTAGTACTGTACTACACACAGTGTAGTGTTTACTCTCTCTCATGTGTTGTTTTGTTGTTGTTTTGTTTACTTGTTTACACGTATCTCCGTGGAGAAGATGATTGATAGTGGGATTAGGGAGAGGAGGAGAGGGGGGCATGGTGTACATACAAGTCTCCTATGAATGTATATGCGCCATAATGGTAGAAGCAGTGTCGGGCTAATATCAGAACTACACACATTGCACCACTTGCACAATAGCCAAAGGCATACGCTCTCCGATTTGTCTAATAATGTTTGTGACATTTTATGTAGCTAAAGAGCTATATAGTGGCTGTTTTTTCTACCCTGTAACTGATATTTAAACTACTTTTACCTTAGTAACATTCACTTCATATGAGTGGACCTCAATTCTTGATATAGGCTAATAAATTTCAACCAATACTGAAGACCACGGATTATTAGAAGAGCTGGTTGGTATATAGTAAAGCCTCTATGCAGAGTTGGTAAGGATATAAGTTAAGAGTATGTAGCCCTAGTAAATAACCACCATAATATCAATCCTAATCTAGACACAGGATGTTGTGAAGGTCATCTTGGACACCATCGTATCCAGCTTCCCACCACCCTCACTGCCTCACATGACACACAGCCACACCACTCCAAGGACAATAGACACACAATAGCCTTATATCTCCATATAAATTGCTATAGTAATAGATGTATAGCTCACATAACCAGAGCTACTGGCTGCATTACAGCTCTACATAGCCAGAGCTACCAGTTACAATAGCTGATAGCTAGGGCTTTACCTTATAGCTAGAGCTTATAATAGCCATATAGCTCTAAAAAGACAACTACATCTGTATATTCTATAGCCATACAGATTTATAAGCTAGTAGTTACATTTGTATATATTCCAGTGATATAGGGCCTAGCTATGGCTAGCCATATAGAATAGTGATAGTGTAGTCACCTCCATTGAGCTATTCTAAGTGGAACAGGGCTGGGGACAGTTGGATCTGAATAGCTGACATCTTGTCACATCAACTGTTCCAGTACTCACACACACCGGCTCAATCGCTAGCACTAGGACACTTTGAATCAATACATTCTACATGTTGTATGTATATACACCACTTTCTCTTGCCTCGTTGAATCGTCATTCAGCCACAAAATCAGGAGAAACAAATTTATCAAAATAGTAAAAAATAGTCAAAAAGGTAGATCGATGCATCCATTTATCTCCAATCCTTTTTATTTCAGGAAAAAAATGTTATAACCAGTACAGGTACACACAGTAAAACTAGTCATTTTAGTCTCAAATTTTAAACCATTCTAGACCATCTATTTATATCCTAGTCATAGCTACATAAAGTGTATATTTAAAGGCGATGAGGGTGCTATCATACAGTGCTTAGTCTGTACGGAAAGGCATAGATTTAAAAGGAGGAAACGGGACAGTAGGAGAAGTAGGAGAAGAATGAGAAGGAGAAGGAGGAAAGGGACAAGGGAGTGAGTGAGAGAGTAAGAGCGAGACAATCTCGGAGGAGTAAGTAGAGAAAACACGAACAGCTGCCAACTCTATATCCACCAACCTGCCCTTTCAACATCACCAACACACCCCATACCTACTCTCCCACAACATAAAGAACTATATAACAATAGCTCTTCAATAGTAGTAGGCCCTCTAGTAGAGTCACTACGTGTGCTCCTACAGCACATTAATAGGCTCTTCAATATCACCTTATGTATGTATGTGTGTTACTATTTGTATGGATGTATAATGCAAAATTGCTTTAGTCCTAGTGCACTGGATTAAAAAACATTTTATTCCAAATTTATTCAAATTTTTTAAAACCTCATTTCCAATACATTAGGACAAGTGACTCCCTACAACACTATTATATACTACACACTACTTCTGCATGTAAAAATACAATGTTTTTTTAAGTTTTTTAATGCTCTGAGTACAGGGAATAAAAAAGACTCCACTTGTAAGCAGAGTGTTCCCAACACATGATATCACAATAGAGGGTGATATATTTGGAGTTGACTACAATTATAGTACACCAGCAGTGCACAGATGACACATTTTAAACAAAGAACCGAGTGCACTAAATCACATATACGCACACATCTGCAATTTTATAACCTCGCTCTAAGTAACGTGTACATCTAATTAATGCACGCTCCAGCAGTTACCCGGACACCTAATGAAAGGCACGACTAGCTAAAGTACTACAATTAATGTTTAATAAAACGATTATAATCACTCATTTACTGTTCCAAGCTAGTTATATGTTACCATACGGTAATTACCAGGTTTAATTTAATAATAGAAAAAAGGTTATATGAAATTGGCCGGCCATAGTGAGCAAGAAATATAATTTTATTGCACAATATTAAACATACCTGTCCAGACAACATGTGACTTTGCCAAACGTTCCTTCACCTAGAGTTCTGAGAATTTCATCTGCCAAAAAATATATCAAAATTATTTAACTCACAGAGATTTAAAAATATATCAAATGTTGACCGAATTGGTTACCATATAGAAACATCAACACAAAGAAAGTACACACACACACTCACACGAGGAATCAACCGTATCCAGGACTATCACTTTCAACGAAAAGAAATGCCTTGATATGTATATTACAAAGATATTATTATTACCTCAAAACTCCTCTTAAGGCTATATTGAATGTGTATGTATGTGTAAATGGCTTATTCTTCCGGCCAAGCTGACTCTAAGAGTCTATGTTCTTTGCCGTCTTATCCACTTTTATGATTGAGCTTACACTGAAACTGCAAACAGCCAGGTGTAGTGGAAAACAAAAACAACCCATCAAATATGTACACATACACAGCCTCAGAGAAGTAGGAGAGAGGGTTATCGTACAGCGTAGTAGAATACCATAGTGTGGCTCAATGGCTAGTAGAATACTTACTAAGTTGATGCATCAAAAAAAGTGGATTTCCAGAGGGGAAGCGGATTGCTAGGGTTTTGGCGTGCTATGAATAAATTTTTAGTTACACTCGACTGGGTTCCCCTGCACTATAGTTATAACCTCCTCCTCTTTATCCTGTGCACACACTCTCTCTCTTTCTCTCTCTCACTCGTTTAAAAACTCACATCTGCTCTCAAGGCGATCGCCGCGGGTGTAGATGAGGTGTCCGTCCTGGTCATCCCGGACTTTCTTGGGCGCAGACGAACTTACTCCCGAGGTGGCGGCGACTCTGGTCGATGCGTTCGCCGTGGAGTGTGACGAGGTTGTCCGCGAGGGCGGGAGAGGTTGAGGGTGCGAGAAAGACAGTTCAGCCGCGGCGGCTCTCTCCGCGTCGTTCTTGCTGCCTCTCTTGAACGCCTTGAGTCCGCCGGAAGCTTTCTGTTTCCTCGTCTTTATGGAGACGGTGGTGGTAGCACTGCCGGGTCCCTGTTGGACAACGGTAGTTGCGGCGTGGTGAACGTGGGAAGAAGGCAGGGAGGACGCGTTGGGCGCAGCCGGGTCGCCCGGTTTCCGAACACACATAGCCAACATGACGACGCAGCGAGATGACACAAACGAAAGACGAAGGCGGTGAAGTAGAAAATGACACGCACAGGAATAATGGCGGTGTCAGAAGAGGAAGTAGGAGGAAAGAGAAAGAGAAATCACTCGGTGAAAATCACAAAAAAACACGATTTGGGACTGCTAAATTCTACGATTTAGATAAAAATCGCTCTTCAGAAGTCGCAGGACAATAATGGTGAGGGGATATCGTCTTTCAACCGACACGCGGTAGGAAGTTTTCGAAAAGTTTAGCACGGCCTAGTCACACGTCGCGGCGGGGGGTACTTTAGCAGCTGCTGCGTCGTCCGTAACTCTCAATACTAGACTGTTTACTCCGCGTCTCTCTCCCCAGTGTCTTATACAACTATCAGCTGCATTTTCTACTGCGACGGCAGGCGGCGACTACACGACTCTCGCGCGAAACGATAATAGACCGCTACAGCGAAGGGACATTTCCGTGGGGGAGAGCGTTAATTAGAATAATCAGCCGCGCGCACGCGGTACTCTAATGAGCATGCGCATAAATTAAAAGCCAAAATACATATTTTAGTCTACCCGGAGGTTAGAAAGACCGAAATGACGAAGAAGAATGCAATATGCAAGAAGAGCGTTAATGGAAAAGCCACTAGTTATAATACCGAGGTTTAATAATTCCAACGTAACGTGCAACCCTTCACCAACTATTGTCCTGCGATAATACCCTAAATTTAATTTGTAATGATGTTATATAGTATAGGGTATTAGAGTTACTGAACTGACCAGATCATTTTCATTATGAGGAGGTTCTTTTCTTCGTCTTACTGTTCTCTTAGGAGGACTAGAACTGAGCTGTCTCTTCCGACGAGATCGAGAGGTGGAAGTAGTGGATGAGGTGTTGGACAGCCGCTGAGGTCCCTGCTGGTAGTTCAGAGAGTAGGAGTGAGCGTTGCGCCACCTCGAGCTCGCTACCACAGCCGCAGTCGGAGCTCCCTTGACCACACCCCTACTGTGACCATTGACAGGAGCGGCCGGTTTTGTAGGTCGCGGAGGACGCACGCGGAGGTCGTAACCGTGGCGATGCTGTTTTTGTTGGGGAGGGACGGGGGGTAGTGAAATGTTGTTAGATGTTGGAAGAGAGAGGTAGTCCCTCTCGTGAGGCAGCAAATTGGACAGCTTTGGCATCTTTGAGCGGAGGCCGGGATAGCCATCAGAGGAGGGAGGTAGTTTTCTTTTTGCCATTTTGTTGCTCTGTTAACAGGTGGCCTGAAGGAAGAAGGTAAACTGAAGAATATGACTCTATCACTCTGTTCATTTATTAGGCTCTAATGAGGCACAGAGCACCTTAAGTGGTACCACAGTCACCATTGCACCACATGGCACGTCTGGGTTTTGTGGGCCCAGTGAGTACAGGTGATGTGTCAACCAAAAATTCGGAAACAAGAACAAAATGAGAGAGAGTAGGCCATATAGGTGAAAGCAGGAAAGAGGAGAGAGAGAGAGATGATGATAGTGGTGTACACAACTAATGAAAATGCATTAGCCATTTGGCACGCACACAGCATTCCCAACCTGACCTTTGCACCTAAAACCCTGTGACACTTGTCCAGCCATTGACCAAACAGGCCAAAAAACCACCCATATCAAGAGGAGAACCCTTTAATATCTGCTATTCGTAATACAAAATAGGAGAATTTCTTTCTCTAACACGTTGTCATATCTTTTATCAACACCTCATTCATTCCTGTGTCATTCTGTTGAATCAACATCCCCACAAATGTACGTCTCTTAGAGCACACCTCAACTCAATGCCCACTTTCCTATCCCCTTCCTTTCTAACACTAGACCCCTTACTGTCTGTGTACAAACTGCGGGCGCCCCCTCCCACCTATAGGTCACGCCTCAAATTCGTAAAAACCTTTTTCGGGTACTACGAAATTTACAACAAAGCTTTTAAAACTGTGTTTAGGGTTATATCTTACCTGAAGAACACTGCGAACGGAGGAAGAGTCGAGTCCGTGAAAGAAAAAGGGCGACGAAAACGACAGAGCGGCAAGGCGCTAATCCGCCATTTTTTGTTCGAAATTCACGGCACGTGATCCCGCGGAGGGCCGCATCCTTTCGTATAAATAGAAAAAACATGGCGGCAATCCGAGGGTTTACGTTGGAGAAGCTTTCAAGCATCCGTGTGGCTTTCTCCGTCTTTGACAGTAGAGCTGCCTCCGCTAGGTCCTTTAAACTAACTTGATCTATACATTGAATGGCTATTTATCTTCACGCACAGGGAATTCATGCGTAGAGTGACCGCTTCAAGTGTCAGAGAAACCAACCTAAAATGTGAAGTGGCCCACGAGGTCAAAGGAGACCAGAGCCCACCCACTGTAGAGGTGAAATTTGGTAAGCTCCTTAACCCCATCACTGCACCTGGTTTAAATTTCATTCTACCCCTCCAGTGGATGGTAGTAATCTAGTATTGAACGGTGCTGACCATACTGCACTAGATATGATAGCTTCTATCAATACAAAATCAAGAACACTCTAATCAGTTACCTAATCATTACGTCATTGTATGTGCCAAAGGATTAAGTCATCATTACATCATTGAATAAATAATGATCTACTATATATGTAGAGGGTAGGTTTGGCTATGTTCTAGGTTTTAGACATCACTGGGGAATTTTCCGTGTTTCTTTTGTAAAGACTGAATGGTTGCTGGGGGGAACTGGTTAGCATTAGCTTCCATGTACTTGAGGACATACTCGTCTGCATCTGTCAGTGTGAATCTATGCTTCAATACCTTAAGGAGAGGGAGAGAGATTTTGAGAACACAATCAGTTCAATGAATAGCCTTAAAGAGGCACAGAACATTCAAGCTGTATCCGTGAAACCGTTGAACAAAGGTGCCACGTGTGTAGTGTATCAACATACCTCAATGGTGGTGCCTATTTCAAAGTCCTGTGGCAGATAAAATGATGGATTGTCAGGTGAACTGTTTGGTTTAGCCACTTTCATTCTCTCCAGAAACTTTCCTCCCAAAATGCCTGCATTCCTAAAGAACACATGCGGTACTATTGATGTATGTACTAGTGCATGGGTGGAGTTAGGGGTGTGGCCAACCTTTGAGGCGGTTCAAAGATGGTCATAGTATCGTCGGAGAGGTAGTAGGAAATGATGAACTTTCTGTGTTCATCCTCTGCTTTTGAAGAATCCTGACAAACAACAGAGGGGAACAGGGAGGGAGAAAGTAATAGTTCAAAGCATGACAAATGGATGCCACATAGATTACACTGGGAGAAAGGTTCTCCTAAG
>JAODVQ020466417.1:10406-24250 GCA_025400075.2 Phenganax stokvisi
GTTTAGGAGAAGAAAAAACAAAGAAGAGACGTTTTTAATGTAAGTTAGTATATACCATGACTGCCTCAAATCTCAGAACCTTTCCATCGTTTTCCAACATCTTGATGAAATCCTTTTTGGGAGGTTGAGGAATGAGTGAGAGACACGACTGTTTGCTGTCCTCCAGACTGCCAAATCCATTGTACGGAGGAAGAGGCTGTGTGGAAGAGGAGCAGTGGAGAGAAGTTATAAATAATTATTGCTTATAGGAGAAGAATGTTTTATGACTGCCATGAAGCAATGGATATCTAAAGTGGTATATAAGTCCAGCATTGCATTATGCCCAATTCCATTTTTTTTGTTGCTGGTGTATGCTTTACCCCAGTGAGGCATGGAATAAAATGATAATAATCACCACTACATTAAAGCCAGTGTAACACAAGAATTGGGGCCTCGGAGAGTCTGGTACAATATAAGAAAGAAAGGTGAATGGCTTACTTGATCAACTGGTTTTGGTGGAGGCTGCTGAACTTGGATGGGTGTGAAGTCTGTGACATTGAAATTGACTCTGTAAAATTCCTTGGTAAACCCATCACAATCATAACTGTGACAGATGAAGAAGATTAAAACAGCCAAAATAACACCAATAATATAGTGTAAAGATGCGTAGAAAAAAGAGGGTTTGGTTCCAAACCAGTTTAAAGTGTTTGTGGTGCTACAGATTTGCATGACTCAGACTCACAGAAGAAAATTTCTACCCAGGATGTTTACAGTCTTTCCGATGCCAAGATCTTTGGGTGACAGCCATTCCTTGACCTCATCTTCTGATACCTCCAGCACCCCAGCAGGGAAATTGGCTATAGAGATATAAGAGCTTATATGTAAAATTATTTTAATACCAATACATACATACATACATACATGTTTATAAGGTGTAGTGCAGTGCGCCAGGTGTGGAAGAATTTTAGTATTGCTCTTCAAATACTAATGTCTATATACTTATTATCAGTTCATTTTGGGATATTAGGTACCGTACCACTTGTGGTTAGTACATCTACTCACCTGGTAGGGTGTTGCGATTTTTGGGTTGTTTTTGTCGGCACACGAGGACGGGATAGGGATCGTGGCCGTCGTTTGGTTCATGTATCTCTCTTACTTCGACTGTGTCGTCCACCAGGAAATAGTGCAGTATCTAATGTGATAGATAATCCCTTTAGCCGTGGCCATAATGCACTAACACAGCTTTTGAAGTGAGTGTAACAGCACATAAGTACTACATTAAAGGAAGCGTAGCTGTATATAAAGGCTAAATCTAGTGCAAGTGGAACAAAATTGTATTCTTTCACTGTATTCCATTGTTCTTGATTTATTTGTTCAATGTTTAGTAAATTTCAAACAACTACACTTACGAGGACAAACTAATCCACAAATAATGAGAAATACACAAGGTACAAGTTTCCAGGCTTCTAAACTTACGTAAGGTCTCATCTCGCCAAACATGCTGTCACGATCGTCCCAGACGCAGAAGAATCGCAGGACGTGCCGGTCCATGTCGAGGAACTGTTTCAACTTGTCGTAGGTGCTGGGGGTGGTGTAGGAGTTGGTGGGGAGGTGACGAGAGTGGGTGTATGGATCGGACGGCATGACCTCCGGTGGTGACAACTCTATCCCTTCACTCTCCATGAAATCCTACACATCAATATCACACGATAAGGCTACTTAATTTAAACACATTGTTAAAATCAGTGCCAAAGCAGCTAAAATGCTCACAGAAACAAACTCAAGGAGTGGCTAAATATAGGTATATATGCATACTAAAGCAGAGCCTCTTAAGAGGTTAGTTACGAGAAAGGAGCTCTTCTATATTACAGTTTGTATGTAGTATATATTTATTGAAGTGTTCTTACTGCAGTGAATTGGTCACAGTTGAAAATGTGGAAGACTTTTCCGTAGAAAGTGACGTCGATGCCAAGGTTCAGGTCCTTCCAGTGCCAGAGTCTGCCCAGCTCGTCACGAGGGATTCTTTGTCTCTTGATCAACTTTCCCTGTGGTATTCCACTGCAGAGTATATAGAAATATAGAAATAATGAGTGTATCTGAGACTAAACAAGACCTGGGCTCGATCTTTCAAATCTGATTGGTTCTTTCTGTAAGAAAGAAACAGTGTGTACATAGTGCTTAGTATGCATAATATGGAATTTGTGTCTTAACATTGAACATTTCCTGATGTATGGAAACATTATTGAGCAAGTGAATGTGAAAGATTTTTTTCCTATGTACTCTCCTTGTACTTTTTTTGCATAGGAGGTCAAAATGGCTTGGGTTTAATGACTGAAGACATTTTACCTGTTCTCAACGGCAGGCTCAACAACAGAAATGGAGTCATCCTCAAGATAGTAGAACACTCGGACCTCTCTTATCCTGTAGTGTTCGTCCGGTGACTCGTGAACTGTTTGCTTGAAGTAGGCATCAAATCTTAATACCTGCCACAGACAACAAAATAAACAACTCTATGGTTTGCTGTAGACATATTTTGCACCAAGAAAATGAAAACGAACTCTGTGAACTGGTGTGGTACAAAATTGTAGTCTTGCTATCAGACCTTGAGACATTGCTCTGAGACACTAAATGTAAATTGAGGACTCAAAAATCTTCCTTTCTTATATCTGAATTTTTTAGACTTTACTGTAGCCAGGCTAAGAACCTTTTTGTCGAATGCAACGTGAGCTGGGATGAATTCGACTGGAGCTGCTTTTGTTCTGTTTCCGTAGGTCAGTGTGGGTTGTGTGTTGGCCAGCTCGTCTAGAGCGTCGTCTGTTAGCTGGTTAACGAGCAGGGGCTCCCCTCCTACAGCTCGGCACGGACGAGACGGCAAAGCGTAGCCGTTCTTGTAGCCCAGCGTCTGGCTCACGTGAAACCTTGTCTTCTACGGAGAGAATGGAAAGATACTGTTTGCAGCAAGAATTGGGCAAGTTGATAACGTACAGTTGGATCTTTGAATGTATTCCCAGGTAGAAATGGGAGAGACATGATCGATCGCTTTGCTGTTGTTGAGCGCCTTTTCCTTCTCCCCCGGTTGTTTACTAAGAACGTGTGTAACTATGGCAACACGTGAATCACGCGATCTAAAGCGAACTTTGACCTTTCTGCACGTTTTTCCCGCTCAAGCTTTGAGAAAAGGGTTGCGTCTGGGCATCTGCAAGCTGGCTTGCCGCCTTACTCATCGCCGTCATCCACAATGGCTGGTTCTAAGGTTAGCTGTAGATCTACGCGAAAAGCCGCGATAAACCAACGTTTAACTAACCACCCGCCCCTCCTCCTCTCTATCCTCGGGTCATATAGGACTATATAATGCTATGTATGGATACTGGACCATCAATGGACAGTGCTCCACTGGACGAGACCGAAACGAGACTGGAAACTGCCACCAGAATAGCTTCACGCATCGTACAACAGAAGGTCAGCTGTGACGTAATGTTGACGTCACTCTAAATATGATTTTTAATACGTAGATGTTTGCTGGAAGTAAAGACTTTGTTGGACTTGTGCTGTTTGGAACAAATGGTAAGGAAATGTAGCAGTGCTATATTTTGAAACATTACTAGAGATAAAATGATAAATTTGAAAGAATACGATTTCATTACACTTGTGTAATTCAAAATTTAGCCTTTATATACAGCTACACTTCCTTTAAAGTAATAACTGTGTTGGGACCCTGTATTATTAGTTATAATGGATGATGTCATAGATACTGATAATGACCTCGCTGTTGATTCCGAGGGTTACCAACACATTACTGTTGCCTGGCAACCGACTCAGCCCACCCTGGAGTTCCTCCGTTATTTGACCAATGATATTAAACCAGGAGACACCCCCGGAGACTGTATCCCTCACTTTTAAAATATTTTGGTTTGTTAAAATCTGTGTTAAAGAGTTACGTTTGTAGTTACAAATAAAAAGTACATATTTACCAACTTTTATACTAAGAAATTCTTTTAATATGTATCTTGCTTTTTTGTTAAAAATAATTGCATTCTTAGGTTTTTCCCCCAAACTTTGCGTTAAAAATAGACTATTTTTTCTTTTTTCTCTATCAATTTTAACAATTTTTACTAACAAGTTTTACTAAAAATTTTTACTTACTAACAATTTTTGTTATGTTCTGAGCTGACTTGGCAGTTTTCGATGCTCTAGTTGTTGCCATGGACGTCCTGGTTCGAACCGTTGCCACGGCAAAACGAGTTGGGGAGAAAAAAATTTATCTAATCACTGATGCAGGGTCAGCATACACGGACGACGGGCTAGGAGAAATTGCTGCTGGTTTGAATGATAAAGATATTCAACTCATTGTCGTGTGAGTAACCTGATTGGTCGGTTGGTGATGAGGTAATAATGATGTAATTGTTTTAGTGGATCGGACCTGGATACTGACGACGATGAGGATGATGAGGGTGGTGGAGGTGGAGGAGGCAGAGGAGGAGGAGGAGGAGGAGGAGGAGGAGGAGGAGAAGAAGAAGGGAGGAGCGTGATAAAGAAAACAGCTCAACAAGTGGCAGGAGAGGCAGTTTTGAGTCGACTCGTTGCCCATGTCAACGGTGCCTGCTTCTCATTCCAGTATGTCAGCTACCAGTATTATTTATGCATTTGTCTTGCATTGATGTTTCTACACTAACTGATTCAATAACGTGTGTGTGATATACTGGCCTCTGCTATTCCAGTGAGGCGTCACAGGTGGCAAACTTCATCAGAAAGACCGGGAAACGTCAGACAACCAGATTTGCCGGTCACCTGGAGCTCGGTTCCTCCCTCAAAATTTCCTGCAAAATATTCACCAAGGTATATAACAAGTACTTATATAGGTATATACTTCACTCTTACTAATGTTCTATATCATACTAGCATATAAAGTAGTAGTTTTACTGAAGACTGATATTTTACTAATGTTTGCTGATCAAATGCATGGTGAAAGAATGTATTTTCAATTCAGCCTCTGTTGTTCACTTTAAAAATATAGTTTTCATCGAGTTCGATTCTCACACAAAATCAATGATATAAAGTATGTATATTTTATAGCAGACTGCTCTCATAGAGAGTGTACTCTTCAGTGATTTTCATTTTTCATTGGGGTCTGTACTACTAGGTAATGCATGAGAGGCCAGCCACGTGGAAGAAGCTGAGTGCTCTCAGTGAGGTAACTGCTAACCCGGGAGAAATGGCCGTCCAACAACACAGGACCTATCACCTGAACGACGAGAATGAAACTGAAGTTGAACCCGAGAACATTGTTAAAGGTTGGTTACTTTCTTGCGTGCGACGAACAATTTAAAAAACTGTAGCATTCAGTGAAAGACTGAAGAGATTGTACCAATGTATAAGTGCTAGATTTAGGAATGTTACTAAAGATAGAGCAAACCAATCAAGAACAATGGGACACAGTGAAAGAATGCAATCTTGTTCCACTTGTACCATAAAATATATAGCCTTTATATTCTGCTACATTTCCTTTAATTTGGAAGTTAGCCAGCTCCACCCCCTTTTTAAGTTAACCCTTCTCTGACTGGCCAAGTATTTTATCACTTGTCATAATTTTAACCATTCCCTAACTAGTCGATCATTTCATTTTAGCTCTTCTCTCACAAGCCATTAATTTAACCCTTCTCTGACTTGTCAACCATTTCATTTTAACCCTTCTCTCACAGGCTATAGGTATGGAAAAAGTCTAATACCAATCACGGATGATGACGAGGTAGCAATGAAAAGCAACTCGGAGAGATGTCTAACACTGTTAGGATTCTCAGCAGAGGAGACTGTATGTACCCAACAGACTCTCGGCACTGCTGTCCAGATTGTGGTCCCCGACCCTAACAATCAGGTTTAATTAGTTCCACCCGCCAGTTTCCTTAATTCTTTGTCTATTTCTATGGTGTTATTTCCTGTGATTTGTGGTGAAACTCTTTCCATTTATATTTAGTCCTTTTTCATGCTCAACTTGCAAGAGTCCTGTCTCCTGTTTTCATTGGGCCTACAAAGCCCAAGCATGCAAAGGTGACTGGATTTCACATGGATGTTCTGTGCCTTATAAAGGACAATCACTGAACAGAATCGCCTATATAATATTCTCCTCTCTACCTCCTCCTCCTCCTCCTCCTCCTCTTGGTCCTCCTGCTCCTCCTCCTCCTCTTCCTCCTCTAATCTGCAACAGGGTGCAGGTACGGCAATGTCAGCTCTCATACATGCACTGTACGAGACCAAGAACGTGGGCGTGGCGCGGTTTGTCGCCAGAAAGAATGCAGTACCGAGATTGGTGGCACTACTCCCTCAGATCAAGGCCTCTCATGAGGTAATGTATTGATATAGCACACACCTTCTGTGTCTTATACATTCCCTTTAATATGAAGCCTGCCAGCCTCAACCCTCCATAAGCACACGAGCATGATTTTAGCACATGGTTAACTTGTGCTTTGCACTAGATTAGACCTTTGTTAAGTGGGAACTAGAGGAGGGAGAGGAGGCTGAATGTTTGCACAAACACAGCCGTAGTGTGTGTGTTTTTCAGAGACTTTATGTAGGGTTAGTTCATAATAGAGGAGGGGAGGGGGGTGACTGTGTACACAAATAGTAATATACACAGTATAGTATATGTTTATAGAAGGGACTTTAGAGTTAGTTCGTACTAAAGGGCATTTTGTATCAACAGTGTTCACTTCAACAAGATTCCACTGTATCACTATAATAGACTATGCAGTGGTGTTTAGAGCAAGTTATCATTATAAATACACTTCTTTTTGCAATTTGCGCGTTATTTTCAGTGTCTGCTGATGCTCCATCTACCATTTATGGAGGACGTGAGGCAATATACCTTCCCCTCTCTCCCTGGTCCAAGCTCCGCCTCAGCCACACCCACCGGTACTCATTGATCAACTACACCCACTTTTTAATTAGCAAATTTACACTCAGTGGTACTCATCAATTGACCACATTCTTGTGAGGTATAAGCCACACCCACTGGTACTCATTAATTGACCACACCCACTTTATAGTCAAACCACACCCACTGGTACTCCTTTTTTAATCAGACTCTGCCCACTAGACATGTTAATTAGTGTAGACCATGCCCAACTGTACATCTTAAAATGCAATTTGTACATGACCAGCATTACTTTTTCTACCCTTACTAACAAGCAGTGGTGGGATTGAAAAGTTTAATTGTTCATAATATTATAGAAACTCAGCTAGCAGCGGTTGATTCGCTCATCGACAACATGGACCTCATGACTGCTGAGAGGTGAGACCGGGCCAGGGGGTTTGGCTTGTGGGCGGGGCTTATCAATCATTTCCTGTTAGAGATGAAGATGGTAGCAGGTGTGAGTCACTCAAACCGAAGCTAACGATGAATCCTCTGACCCAGCGGGTGTTCCAATGTATCTCAGAGCGGGCATTGAACCCCAGTTCCATGTTACCCGACCCGGATCCGAGACTAGTGAGAATGTTGGAACCAAGTCAGGCACTTGTGACTCTCTGTTCTACTGCTCTCAATAATATCAAGGTTTATGTGTAAATGTTGCATTTATACCTTTGTTCAACCATGTCTGTATGTGGGTCCTGTTATACAAATTATGTACTGTGCTCACTGGGCCCATGGAGCCCACGAATACCTCTGTGAAATGGTGGCTGTGGTCAGGCACACCTGATGACCATTCTCTCATTTTCTCGTTGTGTAGGAGGCATTTCCACTGGTTCGAATTGAGAAGAAGAAAACCAATGAAGCAGCAGCCATTTGGAAAGAAAGGTGTGTTTTGAGGCGAGAGTCTGCTAGACCTAGTTCCTCCTCCTCCTCCTCCTCCTACTCCTACTCCTCCACCTCCACCTCCTCCTACTCCTTTTTCTATGTATTTCATCTCCTCCTCCATCTTCTCCACTGACAGTTCAGCACTAGATATTGATGGCCCCGCAGCAAAGAAAGCCAGAGTCGATGACGAAGAAGAGACAGATTTCAACATGGCCTCTCTGGCAAGAGGAGAGGTCACAGAGGTCACAATAACCACGTCACATGATTATCACATGATGTGGTCTGTACTGTAGGTCGGTACGGTTGACCCGGTGGCAGATTTCTGTCGTATTGTCTCCAGAAGTGATTGTGATTTTTCAGACGGTAAGGGCCGACCACACAGTTGACTATACAACTACCAAACTACAACCTTAGGTTGATTCTGTTGACACCTCTAAGTACATACATACAGTGTAGACTCTGAGATAGGGACGACCTCTCTACAGGGGAGTCTACATCTACACCTTTCTAATAGATTTGTGTATATTATTTGACCTCCTAGATAGGGACAACCTCTCCACGGCTATACTATCCCATAGTACTAGCACAGAGTCAAGGGAATCTCTCTAATTGAAGCACCCTCAAACTAAATTAATTGTTCTCACAGTGTCGTCATTGTTCTGATGTAACATGAGAGAGTGCTCACATGTGTTGGTTTTGTTGTTATTCTATTCCAGCCACTTTACTAGAACCAGCATGACTGTTATAATTTCTTGTATTTCCCAGAATTTTAACCCACTAAGCTCCGGGTGTAGGCATACCAGTGTATTAGAAACTATGTGTATTATGTAAGCCATCTGGTTAGTCATACTCTGCCACTCACTTAAAACTACAATTCTATTCCCCCAGTATGGTACACAATATGGCGATGTTATAGCTATTCCCCTTGCCACATGTGATTAGCCAGTACAGTGCAACCTGAGTTAGTGATCACCTGAGTAATTTAGACATCTTTCACTAGTGAAACCTGTCTAATCTGGTCACCCTGGGACCAGCTTCAGTTGACCTGATTAGACAGTTGGCTGCATTATACAGTTAGCAAGCTATTGTAGAGCTATATAGCTGTCGGGACCTTAGTATATGAAGGTGACCACATTATTCGGGTGACCACTAGCTCAGATTTCACTATATACACAACCTTCTGAACTTGACCATGCATAATATACTCTTCTACACTAGCTCTTCATTTAGTGTATGTTACCCAGGTTGTAGGCAGCTTGGTGACACTCTACTGCGTCTGGTTAAAGAGACAGTCGGAGACTCTCAGTACAGAAAGGCTATGGACTGCCTAAGATGCCTCCGTAGAGAGTGTCTGCAGGTCAGTTCAAAGGTTGTTTCCACGGCAATGTGTATTAAATAGTGTATAACACCCACTCCCCCACAGAGGTCAGAGGTCGTGATTTTTAATGATTTTCTGCATCGTGTTAAAAGTGAATTAATCGGCACTCGCTATTCTGCCTTCTGGCAGTGCATCGTTAGAGGTGGGTGGAGCTTTGTTACCACGGTTACCATACATATTGGACATGTTTAGATGGTGTTTCCATGATTACAAGCACCGAGTGTTCTGTTAGTAGCATATCTGAAGACGATTCTAAAGAGGTCAGTTTTTAAGTATTTTAACTCTCTTTTATCTCTTTGTTTTAAAACCTGGTTTTGAGGGATGTAGTCTGCTTACTGCTACCACTACTGGGCCTACTAAGCCTGGGCACACCTTAGTGCAATCCAGTGGTGACTGCAGTATTAGTAGCCCAATCAGTGAAACTCTATTTCACACACTCTCTTTAGCACTTAATGTTCTTCTCCACCAGCTCAAGAACGAATGTGTAATTTGTATCTCTGTATACTATAGTTCCTACAAAGCCAAGATGATGGAGGAGGAGGAGTAGAGAGTGAGGTGAAAGAAGAGGAGGGAGATGAAGCCGATGATCTGGTATATAAACACACACCCACACAGACCAACAGCATGCAGCATACATGTGCACACTCACCCACACACTCACTCACTCACCCACTCACTCACCCACTCACTCACTCACTCACTCTCACTCACTCACTCACCCACACACTCACTCACTCACACACTCACCCACACACTCACTCACTCACTCACTCACACACACACTCACCCACTCACTCACTCACACACACATTCACATACTACTCACACCCTCACACACATCACTCGCTCACTCAAAGTAGTAAGTACTCATTATGACATATCCCACGCTTAGATAATGTTTCCTTTTGTCATGATAGCTTGATTAGCCCCTAGTACTCCTAACTATATACCATACCACTATGCCACCTCTTCTTAGAATCTATGACCACATACATAACTTAGGTAGGGCTACACAATAATTGGCTCTTAAAATTATCAAACTAGTCCTCTAGTTATGCTGAGTTGTATATAATATATAATGTATACTATGTATACCAGTTCTTTATTAATAGTATATACTATGACCTTTTACCTGTGGTGAGATGACCTTATGTTGTTGGTCACGTAATTGAATGACCTGGAATTTAGTGAGGAGAGGAAAATGTATTATTGGGTAGGGTTGTGAATTCTGATTCTTTCTCCTTTAAACCCTATGGACCTTGAACCTAACACAAAGTTTCATTGCCTAGGTAAACACATATGGGGTGGTATTCAATGCAGTCATGGGGTGATGGGACTCTCTGTTTCATGCCTGTTAGTCACCCTTGCCTACTGGGCCTACGAAGCCCTGGTGTGCCTTTTTGTGCAGTGGCAACCGCAGTTTTCACTTTGATGTTTTATGCCTCATTAGTCATTCATATGTTAAGTCATCTGCTGCCATGTTAGTGGAATTTTTTTAATGTGTTCACGCGTTTTTATTTAACGGAAGTTCCACTGTATAGATGCATATGTATATAATAGGGTGGCATAACAAGTCCATTATGGCACGCGTTGTTAACGCGCATTAGTATGGTGTAGTTAATGGCTTCTTCTTTTGCGACTTACTTTGTTTTCTCTCCTCTCTCTCTCTCTCTCTCTCTCTTTATTCTCCTCTCCCCCTTACTCCATCTCTCCCTCTCTCTCTCTCCAGCTTGCCATGATGTAAACATTAAAAGAAACCGAATAAACACCGCATTCATTAATTTCAACAAATTATTTTGTGTTCGTGTTTTACCTCCGCGCAGAGCTAGAGAGAGAAAATCTCGCGCGCCGCGCGCGCGGCGCTCTCAAAGCATGAATGCGCATGCGCAATTTTTGCGACATAAAACCGCCGACCCTCCGACACGAGCGCGTCTAAAATCTTTCCTTCCCCTCACTTGAGTACGCCTCGGAAGAGAGAGAGTGGGAGAGAGAAGTATGGGTGGTACCGAGTCTCGCCCGACGACGCCAGAGCCAACGAGGCCTACGCCGGGGCCCTCGGAGCCCGAACCTATCAGCGCGCGACTCGAAATCGATCCCGATCTCGTGCAGAATGTCTGCAACACGCAAGGCTGGGACGACGACGACTACGTCATTCTCCGGCGAGCTTGCAAGATTCCCGTTACGCTGCACTCAAAGCGCAAGTTGCAAGTGACGGATGTAACCCTCACGGACGCTAATAACATCAACAACGTGGTGCAGGTCGCGCACGAAGAAGACACGTCCCGTTCGTCTGCAACATCCGTTGAAATTACAATCGCTATTCCCGCTGACCTCCCAATTGGAGAATACTACCTCAAGGTCGGCGGACGCAGCCTGGACGGCGGCGAGTTTCGTGTCAGACTAAGACGGATATGCGTCGTTTTCTTTAACGCTTGGTCTAAGGAGGATGCAGTGTACATGGGGAATGCCGATGAACGTTACGAATACGTCTCCAACACGTCGGGAAGGGTCTACGCCGGGCGTTCGTATTACGGAGAGCCTCAAGGTGTGCCATGGAAACTGGCTCTTTACCGCGGCGATTCTCTGCGTGCCGTCCTCCTCCTGCTCGCGAAAGCCTCGCTCACTTTCGAGCAGCGCCGAAGTGCCGTTCTCGTGTCGCGGGAGATGTCCGCGCTCGTGAACGTCCAGGACGATCGCGGCGTTCTCGTCGGCAACTGGTCCGGAAACTACGACGACGGAACGTCTCCATCCGCGTGGAACGGTAGCGGAAAGATACTAGAGCAGTACTACAAGAGTGGGGGAGTTCCTGTGCTTTACGGACAGTGCTGGGTATTTTCCGGCGTTTTACTGAGCGTGCTACGCATCCTTGGCATTCCGTCACGTTCCGTAACCAACTACGCATCCGCTCACGATACGAACCGCAATCGTACCATCGACGAATACTATTCGGAGAGCGGAGAGAAGATATCGTACCTCAGCAACGGTAGCGACTCCGTTTGGTAAGCTCGTTTTGCTATTTACTCACCGTTCTCTTAACTCCATACATAGTTAACTTGCAGCTTGTACTGTCATCACTGGGCCTACGAAAGCGTTGTCCATATTATGTTTAATGGTATCAGTAGTACTACTTCAGATGTTATATGCCCCATAGAAACCAATCAATGAACAAGCGTGAGAGTCGCTTCTTTTTATCAAAACTCTATCTCTATCTCTCTCCCGTTAGGAACTTCCATGTGTGGAACGAAGCATGGATGATGCGGCCCGACTTGCCCGGTGCGTTTGGCGGCTGGCAGGTTCTGGATGCCACCCCACAGGAGGAGAGTCCTCAGGGAGGAGGTTATAGAACTGGACCTGCTCCCCTTGCAGCCATCAAGGAAGGAAATTCACTGAACTACGATGTTAACTTTGTGATTGCAGAGGTAATGATCACGCACCCCCTTGCACAATGTCACCTGTGCCTACTGCACCAAGGTGACCACGGTTACCTCTAGCATATTCTGTACCTCATAGAGGCTAACATTAAACAGAGCTAGAGAGCCAAAGATGTTTTCAGCTGTGCATAACACACTCTCTTTCTCTCTCACACTCATACACTCCTCCTCTTTCTCCTCCTCCTGCTCAGGTCAATGCAGACATTAAGAAGTATACAGTAGACAGCAGTGGAGTCCCAAAGTTGTTTGAGGTCGACATGAGAACTGTTGGACGTGACATCAGCACCAAAGCTGTGGGCAGTACCAACCGTAGAGATGTCACAAATGATGTTAGTGCAACATACTATTGTATTATACAATATGTAGCTTTTTAGACTAGCTACAGCTTCAATTTTAGACGTACTATGTAAAAATACAACTATCTGATGAAAGTTACATATTATCGGTAGAGCAATGTGCCCTGGTGTCATGTGTAGCGGTCCCATCCAGGAAGCATTTCTTTTTTTCCTGTTAAGCTGACCTGGATTGTGGTGGACTGTTTGTTGTGCAGTTGCCTTGATGGTTTGATGTTTTTAGGCTGATTGGTATGTGGGGGTGTGGGGGGTTGTTAAAATTTGTTATTGGCGGTTCTACTCTTAATTTACATAATATAAATAGTTGTTTCACTCCTCCTCCTCTTCCTTGTCCTCAGTACAAACACCCAGAGGGGAGTAGGTTGGAACGAACAGCTCTCTACCACGGCTACGAAGACCTCCTCAAACAGTCACAAGACATCACATTCAAAGTCCAAGAGAATAAGTTTAAATTTGGCGAAGATGCTGTTTTCAGTGTTGACATGACCAACAAGGCCAAGCAGCACAATGTTAAAGGCACCATACGTTGTGAGGCAGTCACCTATACTAACAGGGTAAGCATGAATGTATGTGCATCACTCGAACTAAAACCTTTCGCGACAAACTTGTGTGTAATTCCACACGAAACGAGTAACCCTTTGCAAAAAAGTTTCGCAAATTATGGGATGCCACATGCTTTACGTATGTAGCTGTGCAAACATTTTGCAAAAGAGATTTGAGAAATTTGCAACAGTAGTAGTTTTGATGGATTATATAGCTGGTAACTTTTTTGAGGCGCTGAGTGACTTTTTTGAGGGATGGAATTGTGATCAGATGTGATATTTATTTCAGGTATTGAGAGAGGTGGACACTCTGACTATGGATGTAAAGATCAACAAAGGAAAGAAAGAGACCGTTACCATGACAATTGGCGG
>JAODVQ020466525.1:0-10377 GCA_025400075.2 Phenganax stokvisi
TAAGCTTACCAAAAGTATGAGCAATTGAATCTATTCAATCTATTCCTTCTCATTCGTCACATGCTCATGCTTCTCCTCACACACACGGGGACAACTTATACTCGATATGCATTAATCGGCTTTGTAGGCTGTTGTGGTCACCCGGCCATCACAATAGTTTGTTTGAGTGTCTTCAGTAGGTGTGTGTGAGTTTGCTACACTATAATTTTCTTCAAAATAATCATTCTCCGATCCACATTTACTCTACTGCAGATCACCACAACTCAAAATACTCCATCCTCAAAGCTGCCGACAACGACGACGAGATCAATAACATCACCGACAACTCCAAGACTGGAATTAACACTTGAACCAGAAAATGAGCGCGTGAAAACAAACTCGACACCAATGACTAAGACATCAAAATCACCACTAATAACCACAAAGATCCCATCAAATGGAAAGCAAGATGAAAGCGAAGGAGAAGAGGATTCCAGTAGCCTGGTACCTATTTTAGTGCCAATCATTCTTCTGCTCGTTCTCGTACTCGTGCTCATGGGAGTCTTTTTATATCGTCGGCGACCAAAGTAAGCTATAGAATAGCGTAGGCCTTAAACAAGCAACAATTTAAAGGGTTTCGTACGAAATGAAAATTTTCTGCTCAGTAAAAAAAATCTGTCAATAGTGCAGTTGATGGCAAATTTCAGCAACTATCTCTACACGGGTAAAAACGTGTAGGTTATTCCTGGTTGATATAACAGAATGGAACATTGTTGTGCTGCACCCTACCGACAAAATTGTTAAGAATGTTGTTGCAACTTGTTCAAGGTTGACAAGTTTCAACAACATTGTTAACAACGGAGAGCTAGATTTGACTACGACTTCGTTTTCTGCTACAAAATTCGTCACGGTAATCACGCCATTTTTTGTCGTCGTGAGACCGTGTTGCGCCAAGAAGTTGTAGCCGCCGCTGTGAGTACAAGATTTGCCGAAAATTCACTCGTACACAGTACGAGTTGAAAAACTCGGCACAGTAAAACTTTTTATGTTTTGAGAAAATAGATCAGTTCTCGAAGGGAAACGAAAGTGAATTTTGGCGTTGTTTTTTGTCTCCTCACAACAATACAACACTGAAATGTTATTTCTGTTTTGAAACGAGGCAGCCGTGTTTCTCGTACAACAAATATTGTGCTTTAATGTTTAAACTTTTAGTGTTGTTCTTTGATTTGACTGCTAAAGTAGCGTACATTTGTTAAAGGAGTAAAAGAACTTGATTCTGTACTAAACTTATGTAAAGCTTGCTTGGCTATGAAAGGAGAACGCAAGTCAAAATAGTTGGTAATCGTTATTGTTGGGGTAACTTAACAGCGAACGATTCACTAGGGCCACTGTAAAAGATAACCAAACCCCAGACCTCTTACGGTCACATCTTATAGTAGTAGTCGCACTCGCAGTCAAATCTAATGCTCTCTAATATTGTCGGAGGGATGCAGCACAACATTGTTTAACTCTGTTATATCAACTGGGAACAACTCGGGTGTTATTTTACTCGAGTAGTTTGAGGACGTCATCAAATTTTGCAAGCTTACAATCAAACTTGAAGCATTACTTGATGGCGATATCAAGTAGACCGAATACATTTCTAAAACCTAAGCAGAAGCACCAAAACCCGTTTTCCTCTACGTGGAATTCTCCATGGGGAAAATAAATCTATCAAACTGATTGGCTAGCAACATATTTCGCCGCGAAAAAGTCTCAAGCGAAGCAATCACGTTGTTTCTTTTCTTTTCCGCACGGAAAATTCTGCTCAGTGGAAAATCGGCTTTATGGAAACTCACACAATATAATTTTTTTTTTTCACATAGGTCGAAGTCAACAGAAAGCGAAAGGGATCTCGAAGAAGGTACACAATTATGTCATGATGTTAGATTTAGTAAAAGGGGTTGCCCCGAACGCATAACCATTAGTCCAAACTTTATTCTTAAAGGCAAAGTTAATTCACATATTATTTATCTGACTCCTTAGACAACAACACTCTACCCCATCATGCAACGCTCACAAGAAAGCCGCAAGATCCTTCGCAAACTTATGCCGTCCCAGGTAGTCAGATAAACACAACACCAGTTTACGATAATGTTGACGAGACTCCTCCTCGAAAAACCCCACCAAACTATTACGAGTTGGAAGGTGATTACGCAACAATCACGGATAAAGGCCGTGACACCGCTGATCATACAGAACGACAACTATCTTACACCAATCCTACTACAGATGGTGTGTATCAAGATGTCGATGTTAACACGGGATCTTTTGGGTACAGTATGGGGCACTTAGGACAAACCGATTCGTCGAATGCAAATCTTTATTCCAGCGCGGAAAACATTTACGACAAAGTTGCGGAGGAACCACGTGAACCATATTATAGTGTTTTAGAGGAACCCAACTAGGTCACATCGGTAGACGAATGGATAGAACAGATGGTAAATAGATGAAAAAAGTATATTGTGGTTACTAAAGAGACGGTTAATACACTGCTTGAAATTTTCTTCCAAGAATTCTTGGCCAAAGTACTGTACTTGCACACATATAATGTATAAATGTGGAATGATCAATGAGAATAATACAGCACTCAACGAACGGAAAGAATATGCCTGCACTCCACGACTAAACAGGCGACCTCACCACATCTTAAAATGGATTGATTGGACCATACTTAGACATAACCAACACTTTCTCACCATTCAGTGAAAAAAAACGACAGAATTTGAAAACGTTATTTGTTTTGGAGATATAGCCCATGTACAGTAAAATAGCAACAGCAAAGCAAGAAATATCCATATACGGTATAAAATATAATTTATAACTTATGCTTTCAAGTTTACGTTTCAATCTTATAGCTAAACCTGAATCTCTTTCTACGAACTATAGGACAGTCTTTCACTTTATTCACCGAAAGAACTTATCGCGGTTATACCGGCTATTTTGATGATGTACGGCTACGAATTAGGAGTAGTTAGAGTTAGATATAGGGTTAGTCAGGATTAGGAACAAGGACAGGTTGCTCGTGACTGTAACATGACGACATCTTTCCCATAATGAAACATTACGGCATCTATTTCTAAGATTTTGAAAGCTCAACAGATTTTTACAGTTTTTCAAGGATTTCCAAAGATTTCAATGGAAAGACTTCCAGGTAAGGAATGATATTTCGCACTCTTCCTCATCTTTCTGTGTCTTCATAGAAGCACCATTCATCAAGTGTACGTAACGGAAGTAAGGACTTCACTAAGCAGTACTGAACAACAGCAGATGCAAGTCAACATGAGGTCTTAGTTATTTAGTTTTGTAATAAGAATACAAAAAAGTGGGAGTAAAAATGATTTCCTTGCTATTATGAGGATATAAACATCAGAATGACCAAAACTTGACATCTATTTGCCGCTTGCGACGCTCGAAATCGCTTGTACATTACAGTTTGTTTTAATACCTCCAACGGAAGTTCCATCCCATCAAATGGAAATAAGAGTCAACGGCCTGCGTAGGAATAATAAGCAGCCATGCTATCAAGAAGAGCAATTATGTTGCCAATCGAGCTAATAAAATAAAAACAAAAGTACACAGAAAAGCAGTACTTGGTTCTAAAGTAACACTGGATCAAACACAGAAGACGTATTCATGTTTTACACTATGTTGAAAGGAATAGTATGGATTGTACTGGAAATATCATTGCTCGCGTTTGGAATCAAAGGATTCTCAGTAACAATTACAAGAGGCTTTCAAGATTCGACAGCTTCCAACGTTTTACAAGACTCGGCAGAGAGTCTAATCTGCCAAAATAATGGATTATGCTTTTGTAGTGGTAGTCCAAGGAATACATATATTTTCGATAGCGCTTCCTTGACAGGGAAGTGCGTAAGGGACGATGAAGTTGTGAAAGACAGATCGGGTAAGTATTTATAAATAAGTTAGTTTGCTGGGACAATGCAAAGCCTCCGCAAAAGCAAGGTGTACTTTCCATCTGATTTGTATTTGAGTGTGCTACATTTTACAAAAATATCTTTGTTTTAACGTCGCTCTACGTTAACTCTATAGTAGTGACACCTCTAGGCCATTTGGTTCTGTCTTTTGAACACCGGAACTACCAACTGAGCCCATAACGTTTCGAGCTGATAAATCTGAACATCAAATTCTCCCAATGAAAACCGACAAAAGTTTATTCGTCAAAATGACAGCGATAAATTCTGATACATAAGAGTTTAGGGATGAATTTTCATACATAAGAGTTTCGAATGCATGTTTCATTAAGTGTTTCCGCAGTCAAAGTAACTATAGACAGCCCATGTCAAGTAATATGCATGTGCGAGTTGGGTTTTTTCCTCCAAATTTCATCATCATGCCCTGAGTAACTTATTTGGATTATAACTTCACAACCATGTGCCCACATAAGCGAAACACAGCCTAAACAGCTTAAACTACGGACAAGAGAATCAAAATTGCTATTCTCTTGTCTTTATGGCCATTTTATTTCTCACTTTTCATCTACTGCTCATTTACTTTCGTATTGATGGATGAAATACCAAATCTAAAATTAATAAAACCCCAATCTTTCAAAGCCAGTTTACAAAGGTCTTTATTAAATTTCAGTGTACTGTAGCCATCAAATATATTGCACATGTACAGAGTTGAAAGAGCCGCAAATTAAGTTGCCAATACACGCACTGAATAAAGTTGAAAGCTATGTCTTAGACGCCGAATTCTAGCGCATATAATAAGCCTAAACAAAACTACCAATGATAAAATCACACATAAAGTGTACCGATGGTAGTACGCACCATTTTGCCTCACCAGCAAACAAAAATAGATTTCGCCACTAACCTTGAACCCAAAAAATCCCTTTATCCAAACTTTGAAAGCCAGGAAAATTGTCTTTCATACCTTTAATGTAAAATAGTAAAAGAAGTCTTAATATTAACAAAACTGCAAACATTTACTATGTTTATATACACAACAGCAACATTACGACGTACGACACGAAAAAAAAAACAATCAACAAGAACAATACGACAACCATACATCATCTATTTTACAGAAGGAAAATTTCTACCCCAAAATGACAAGTGCGTAGGAATAAGAAGAGGTAATGCTGTAGTACAACGAGACTGTAAGGCAGACGACCTATCAGTAAAGTGGATTTGGACACTCAATGAACAACTCCTGAATCTAAAGACATTGAAATGTTTCAAAGGGACAAGTAGAATAGTTAATATCACTAGAAATGGCAGAAGAGTCCCGCTAAGAATTTATAACTTGTTGCTAGAGCAATGCAATATGACAAATATTAATCAAAAATGGGAGTGCAGTCAAAACCAACGGTTCATGAGAAACAAGGGAGCAGAACGCTTAGTACTGAGATGGATTGTCCAAGGAAATGCTTCATATTTTCAATCCTGTTCTGAAAACGTTTATTCTTACAGAGGTAACGTTTTTTCCTAAAACGTTTATTTAGTCTTTTGTGGTTGATTTTGCCAACGTTAGTACGGTGGAGAAGATACAATCAAAAAATAGAGAGATAACTAGTGAATTAACTGAAAGCTTCCTAGCTTGCCAAAGTTGGGTAGTGTTGAGTGTTTATTTACTCATGCCTATATGGCTCATCGTAAACATATCCCACAACAAGACACATTCATTGCAGAATTTAAGAGATGTTCTTTTTTCTATACGTTAATGTAGGTTGCTATCCATTTCTCGACGGAAATTTCATGAAACTGATCGGAAGTGAAGGTTGCGATATTCAATATAATGGAAGTTGCGGTCTAGAAATCCAAGTACAAGCTCCTATTGAGACTGAATATACTTCATGTAAAGTAGATTGGACAACATCATCGTATACAATTAGCGGTTTTGTTTGGCACAGTTTCAATACATCAATACAGGAGGTTCAGCTCAGTACATCGATTAATCCAGTCACTCTACAGGTCAGTGCAGTAGTCTAACAACAAGACTCTACTTTAGTAATTTACCTGGCGTGGTGTGTAGATCAGTTGGAAACTTACAGGACACTCACCTGCCCAACTATGTTTCACAACAACCCTGAATGTGATTTTAAAAAACATGCTGCCATATTTCAGATTACGAATAAAAGTTCGCTCCTGACAAAATGGGAGGGTCATTTGCTGCGATTGAACATAGAATGTCGTGATGAAAAGAGAGTGGAGAGATCAGAAAGTCATTGTGTCTTGCTCAAGATTCAAGGCACAGCGACTGAGCAAGTAAGTTCGAACAAACTAACCAACTGCGATGGGATGTTTGAACCCCACGCATTACTATGTACGAACTTTCAGTGATGTCAATGTCCTCCTTCACCGGGCATACGAATGTTTACATCTTTTTGAAAATAAACATGAACAAAGAGATAGAACAGTCATTTTTTGACCAGATCTCCAAGCTTTATCTTCAACAATCAATGTGTATGTCAAGAAAAAAACCGAAGGTCTTGGCCAAATCCCCCAAGCATATACATCGATTCTCAAATGAAGCTAACGAACGTCAGTTAAGCTAAAGCGATTCTTCATCAAATCTTCAAAATACTTTTCAGATTCCAGTAGCAGTAAACCCAGCACAAACACTGTATCCACCATCAACCATATCATCAACCACATTTACAACCACACCACAGCCGGATATAACCTCCACGAAACCGACCACGTCCGATAACAATACTAAAACGACGTCATCTCTAAATCGGTATTCAACAGCCACATCGTTTCCAAACGTGAACAGCGAAGACAGGGAAGATGCAAATGAATCACCGATAATGCTTCCTATGGTGATCTCAGCTGTTGCTCTGTTTTGTTTGCTGTTGGCAGTGGTTGTTGTCATTGTTTATATAAGACGAAAAAAGTACGAGTGATCTCTTTTGAATACTGAGTGACTTATGGTTGCTGTTAAATCGTTTTGCAGTGTCTTCTTCTAATTTCTTGCATTTTTAAAGGAACTAATTTTCTGTTACAGAAAAATCGACATTGGTCATCAGAATGAAAATCACATCTACGAAGGTCTGTGATTCAGTTCTTGCCAATATCATTAGTTTTTGCACCGGTACAACCGTTACACAATTTTTCGCACTACTAGTTCTTATCACTTCGAGACTTACTAAACACTCGTCCGTGCGAGTACATACTAAACAACAATAACATTACTAACTTGCTTGCCATGGTATAGCTTTTATCCGGAGAGACTTACCATTACCGAAACACCAGTTCATCCTGGTATGTTTCACAACAACATGACATCTCTTGTAACGTCTCTTTTGATTCTCGTTGGTATAGAAGCTGGCCCGGGGAACAATGGTCCCGTCTCTCCAATTTATATGGAGGTAGACAGCGTTGTCCCTCGAAGTAAAAGCAAGAAAATGAACAGCAAGACAGAACCAAACCAAGAAACGGGCCAAGATCCGTTTTATCACACGTTAGAAAAACCAGATCGCATCACCAGTGAAAATTATGCCGAAGACAACGGTATTTACGAGGAACTTGATAAAGTAGCAAAACAACCGATTCCTTCTCCTTGGGTAGTAGACTTTGAGAAAGAACTGAATGTCTAAGTTATCTTAAGCCTTTACTAAACGAAGACAGGATTAGATTTAAGTCATCAAGAATAGTTTCCCTGGCAATTTCCTACTGTAAATGCTCAGAGTGAGTGTATTATGAGAAAGGAGACTAGCGCTACGTGCATGCGAACTCAAGAAACTCAGAATGAGAACAAAGCAAAAGTTTTTGCTCGGAAGCTGGCAAGTTGATTTGGAAAAATCCATAGAATTTGAATATCTTATGTTTTATTAATCTAAAGACTTCAAGTGCTATTGACTCTGTACTACGGAACTAAATTTTTGTGTGTAAAAACTCTACGAATAGTAACATCAAACAAAATTTTGTTGAAGCGGAGGAGCATAAACTTTGTGTGCACATTTGCAGAGTTAGTTTTTCAAATTACGACTTTGTATTTGCATAAATTTATCATTACTGTAAATCGTACAGACTATGTAGCAAGTAGTGAATATAATATATTAAGAATTCTGACATCCAAGTTTTAACACTGATTTAAATACTCGATATGCAAATGTGGGATATGATCAAGTCTTGGTCCCGGGGGATTAACACTACACAATTTTATCTAGAGCCAACGGTGATAATGTTACTGATATCACAGAATAGAGATCCATACAGAAGGTTTGCGAATGTCGGAAGTGTTGAAGTTTCTGTTCTCGCGCACGTCACATTACGCATGTTTGGGCCATTTTCTTAGCCAGTCAATGACATTTTCTGGCCAATAAACTTGCTGCGCTGCATGGCTCGCTGTTCCACCTCCTAGCAAGTAAACTGCATGTTTTTGCAAAAACAACATGAGAACACGCTGCACCGTTGAGTGGTCCTTCTGCTACTTATCTTTGTTCTGTGCTGACTTCAGAAAGAGTCCCAAGTAACTGTTGTATTCCACATGCTTTGTAGTCTCTATACTTAGACACTTTAACACCTAAGGGCCTTTTTACATGCAAGCGAGTTACCCGGCTAGACGAGTAAAGCCCGTTCTCCACTACGTGAATTTGTCCGCGCGAAGAAGAAACCTGGCAACGTGATTGGCTCGTTTTCGACTTTTTCGCGGCATATTATTTTGCTAGCGAATCACGTTGCTGCATTTATTTCTCGCTCGAAAAAATTCGCGTAGTGGAGAACGGGCTTTACTCGGCTCGACCGAGATCCCAGCTATTCCATATAATAAGTAATTTACCCGGCTGACTGTTTATATGGAACAACCGAGTTACTCGCCTTGCCGAGATCCCGGCTTTTTCTGCCCAGATCTTGGCAAGGCGAGTTACTCGGTTGATTCATGAAAACACTTTTCGACGCCGGCGGGAAACCCAGCTAGACCATGAGAATTCTCATCAGTTCGCATACACCTGTCATTATTTCCTTCAAAGTGAAAGCGCTGTACCCTATGTTCTAGTCTGACTGGAGTATACGCCGGGTTACTCGGTGACATGTAAACACAGTGTTTGCTCGTTTCGGAAAAGCAAGTTACTTGGTTAACCGAGTAACTCGCCTCCATGTAAACAGGCCCTAAATGATTCATTTATCACTTCAACTTGACAATTGCGCTTTAATGTTTGTTAACATATTTCGCAAGCGGCTGTTTATTTTAAATAACAAAGCCATACAAAATGCAACAGCAAGATATATAAAATTCCACACGTTGCCAACAACCAACGGTAACATGTAAAAATACATAGCTACATGTTGTCTAACAGCTCACTTTCTAGACACTTACTCATTAAATAAAGTTTGACGCTGGTAACAACTCAATATATTCGTCAAATTGCTGGCGTCGAGGCTTTCAAGCGAGTTGGACATGTGGTGGAGCAAATGTGCTTTTAGGAGCTCGCTTTTGTCGATATTTTTACTTGAATTTTCACCCTTTGACGAATTTCATCGTTCATTTCATTTCAAATGATGTCTCAAACGAATTCTGAGCTACAGGGCATAATAGCGGTGCTTTAAAAAGCGAAATATTCGTCTGACATTTAGAGATCTTCAAAATAAAATCTAAATTTCAAATTCTCGCTTTTGCTTTTCCCGCCAAGCGCTGAAGAGCGAGCAGTGAAAGCCTGGGTACTAAAGCGAGCGATTGACATGAATTGCCGTGATGTTGAGGGTGAATGGAATGATGAAACGTATTACCAATGACATAACCGAAAATATTGATAAAGTATCCTTATTAGCATTTAACAAGAAGCGAATTTCTTTGTTTGAAATAATTCTGTATATTATATCCTATTACTGTGTTAACTTGTAATTAATGTGGTTTTATCATAATGAATATTGAGTTTGTAAATATAGTTCAATTACACGGTCCTTTGAAATTCAGGTTGTTTATATCTTACTGTTGTATTCTGCATGCCCCACGTGATCACCCACATGCATGCACACGTAAACTTAGAAATTGGGAATTTGACCTGGACGTATATGGTACTAAGCCGGTTGGCGGGTAAACAGATATACTTAGATGTACAAAGGAAAAGACAAAAATTAATATATTCCCCAACTAAAGATGTACTTTAATTAGCCTTAAACGTGTAATTTAAGACACACTTACTGAATAGGTTACCGTGCGCAAATAATTTTGTTAGAGATTACAGATTAAAGTTGTGTGACCTGGATCACTGGCAATTACACAGGTTGCCACCCTCTCTCCCCCAGACAGTTGTCGGGCAATGGACCTTTAACCTTGTAGACAAAATTTCCAAAAATTTTGATCTAGGAACATCTTTTACCACAGCCTGAAAAAGCATCCTGAATTTAGTAAAACTGCCAAATTTGGTTGCGAAGTGTTGTAAAATAAGGA
>JAODVQ020466632.1:0-10377 GCA_025400075.2 Phenganax stokvisi
ATTGAGATTCAGTATTACCATAGCTGGTCATCATGAAGAGAAATGTGTGACAAGTTTATAATATTTCGTTCATGTTTGTAGTTTCTATTCCGATACCCGATTATGACAGAACGGATGATGCCATGACTAGGGAGCCCCAGGCGACCAATCAAACATCAGACAATCATAAGTATAGACTGACAGTTGAAGATGCTTCAGCATCAAATGTAATCAGAGCAACATCAACACAAGAGGAAGAAGTGGTGATTGCGCAACCTGTGGTTGTTGAGGGTGATCGCTCAAAGAATAGCGCTAAACGAAGAAGTCAGATGCAAGTTGTTTCAATAAGAGTTGACTCCGATTCAGATTCTAGTAATGGACGTAAGTTGATACCGACACATCAAAATTCGAAGTACCATTGCTTGAAAGTTGCTGTTATTTTCTACAATGTAATGTGTATGATTTAAATGGTTGACTTAATCAGAGTTTCTGTAAACTCCACTTGGGTGCTCAGTTGATTAAAAATTGAAAAAAATATGTTTCTTTCAGCTGTGTCACCAGGAAAAGTTTCCAGCAAAATTCAACAACTCCTAAATACTTTAAAAGTAAGTTTGTCAATATTTGTAAGCCTCACTTGTTGCTCTTAGCAACTGTACAAAGTAATTGCTCTATGTTCTACATGATGTACTTGTAGAGGCCAAAACGAAAACCTCTAGAACAGTTTTTCACTGATGATTATGATGTCGTAGAAGGTATAAACAACACTCTCTGTTGATTATTGTGCAGTTCAAATTAACATCATGTTAAAAAAATCAACTGATGCTATTATTGTATTTTGATATTTCGCAGAACAAAAGTTAGACCCTGGAGCTCCTAAACCCGAAGGCACTACAACGAAGCCTTCAATTGGGGATCCGTTGCAAGTAAACTATATTGTGGAAGTTATGCTGTAGGAGCAGTAGAGCTCTACAATCATAAGATGTTTGCAATTTTTATATATTCTTTAGCAACAGGCTCAATGGAGCAACAGTTTAGAAGAAGCCTTATATCGTTATGGTACAAGTCATCACAAAGCGGCTGCTATCTCGACTATTGATAGTCACTGCAAGACTTCATATACTTTGACTTATGGCAAGTGTATTTATTTTAATTTGTTTGTTTAGCTTTCCATAATGGCTACACTCTGCTGCAGCAATGGCTAGTTATTAGGGGGCCAAACACTGAGTTATTAAATTTTGTCGCTCTAGTGGAGGGAATTGTAGAGAACCATTAAAGTATGTGAGAGATCAACTCAACTGTATTCACTTGGTTAAACTGTAAAGGATTAAGTCATCCAGTCCCTTTTTTTTATCTGGTCCTAGCCTTATCCTTTCTGGCTTAACTGTTGGTGGGAGGCAATGCACTGGCAGAATGCACTACCCATGCTCCCTACGTTTTTACTTTACCCCATTAGCTGGCAAGAGTTTTGTGCAGACAAGTAAAAGTGTTTGACATTAGACTATAGTTTATACATACATGTAGAGTGCGTGGGGCAGGGTGTTGCCAGTCAGTAGAAGTATGTCTTTTAAGCTGTATACTGATCACTTTAGGTTTCTGTTTTTGCCAGGAAAACTGTTGAGTAAAGCTCAGAAGATTGCATACACGCTTTTGAACAAGATTGGCAATCCTAAAGAAGGAACTTCAATAATGATGGGAGATCGTGTAAATACACTTAGCTGGCCTTAGTACATCTTCCTTTGCAGCATATTTTGAAGTATACAGGATACAGTTTATCCAAAAACAGGAATAATCACTCTTTGATTCATTTTAGGTTGCATTAATATACCATCCAGATGACATTGTTGGTTTTGCAACGTCATTTTATGGGTGTCTTTTAGCTGGAATAACACCTGTTGCTGTTGAACCACCAAAGACAAAAGATGTAAGACGCACAATTTCTCCATATTTTGGTGTCCTCTTTTTGCGCAAAAGAAATAATCTGGCCGGGGCCAATAAGAATTGTTTTGTGTGACTGATCTTCTACAGAGGACAATTTTTTGTATGATAGCTACTGCGACTTTGAGTTTTTCTATCAAACATACTTATCAGACAAACTGATTAAATATTTCTGTTTTAAATTTCAAGGATCCAGGAGGTCAGCAAATTGGATTTCTTTTGGGAAGTTGTGGAATCACATGGGTGCTCACTAGCGAAATGTGTTCTAAAACTCTGCCTAAAGATGATACTGGAAACATCGTACATTTTAAGGGTATATACTCTTCTGATTTGTACATTTATCTGTCATCAGTTTAGTAATGAATGTTTCTTCATTGCTAGGTTGGCCAAATGTTCATTGGTATTTCACGGAAAAACTTGGCAAACCTCCAAAAGATTGGCGACCTCCGTCTAGTTTAGATCGAACATCTCCAGCTTATATTGAAGTCAGTGCCAAGAATCAGCACAGTTTCATTTACCATTAGTTACTGTATTTTTCTTATCATTGCTAATCCTATTACTGTCTGTTTCTTAGAAGTTTAATTATTTCGTGTTGTATTTGTAGTCAACTGCTGATAAAGATGGCTCAGCACTTGGCGTCTCTATCACTCGCTCTAACATGCTAACACATTCTCAAATGGTCACTCAGGCTTGCTCTTATACTGCTGGTATGTGATTAATAGAGGAAGCTTGCATGATACCTCTTTGATCAAAAAGCTTTAGTCTTGTAAAGCTTGTCAATATATCGTAACACTGTTTGATCGAAAAAAGTTTTATTTTAATTCAGTTAATGTAAATCTGTTTTCATGTTATTATTTTATTTAAAGGTGAGGTGATGGTTAGCGTGCTAGATTTTAAGCGAGAAGTTGGTTTATGGCATTCTATACTGACGGTAAGGACATGACCATGTGAGCAAATTTTGGCCAACCTTTGTAAAACTTTTATCTAAGGATATAAGACTGGTACCAATCATTGTTTATTCGCAGAGTGTTTACAATGGAATGCATGTTATATTTGTTCCTGGAAGTGTTTTAAAAGTTAACCCTGCTATGTGGTTGCAAGTTGTCACAAAACAACGAGGTACAAGAAGATATCTAGCATTTAAAATGTCATTTTCATGAATTACTTTATACAAAAACCATGATGCCTACAATGGACTTTTATCAAGTAATTATGAGGATACAAATGGTTATAGATTGTTACGTTTGATTTTTTAGCAACTTGTGCTCTTGTTTCTTCTCGTGATCTCCACTGGTCTCTTCATGCTACTAAAGAAATCAAAGATGTTAATCTCAGTTCACTCAGAATGTTGCTATTGGCAGACAGAGCTAACCCATGTGAGAGTCTACTAATTTAAATCTATTTAACCCTTTGTACTTTGCTTGCCATTTAGATTATGAGGTTGAAGTGCGGGACTTCTGAGGAGCATGGAAGAACCTCTGGGCCTCCTACACCATTTCTGTTATGTGTTAATGAATAGTATCGTTTAATATAGAAGATGATTGTTTGTCTTTCTTCTGTAGGGTCGCTGTCAGCATGTGATGCATTTATAAGTGCATTTGAAAATAAAGGACTGAAGGCGGAGTCACTTTGTCCTTGTGCAAGTTCATCTGAAACACTTACAATTGCTATAAGACGGTAAGTAGACAAGAAAAACGGCCTATGTGTCTAGATTCAGCTCTTTGTATCTCATATTCTGCTTGTTTCTTCAGGCCAGGCAAGCCAGGATCAACAGCCACAGGACGTGGTGTATTATCTCTGAATGGTTTAAGTTATGGTGTTGTAAGAGTCGATAAAGAAGGATCTGTAACATCATTGACCTTACAAGATTGCGGGACAGTCCCTCCTGCCGGTGAGTAATGCAACATCTCTCTAATGACAAGTCGATGAAGTAAAATGAGTTCTTACAAGTCATCTTTGTGTATATATTGATGTAATTTTAAGCTTGCTCCAGAATAATCTCATTAAAATCAGCTAATTTTTTATATGGCTTACTGTATTCTTTTCATGATAATTCTTTGTTTAAACTTATGTCTTGTTTTCTAGTGAAAATTGTGGTGGTTAAACCAGACGGTCCTCCTAAACTATGCAAGACCGATGAAGTTGGCGAACTTTGTGTTGCAAGCGGTACAGTTGGAAGTGCTTACTTTGGACTTGTTGGCAAGACTAACCATACTTTTAAGGTATGTAGGTTATCACACATTATGACTACTCTGGCTTCATGTGGTGAATAAGTAACTGACAATGGCAAGAAGTTATAATTCAAGAATGAAAACCCAATGTCATGGCTCATCTGTCTAGTGGGTTTATCTGTATCTTGATCACTAGAATTTCCTACTGAGTTAGACCTCATGGAGCTTGTCCTGTGTCAATACTACATCTGTGACATTTGTGAAGTAGGTCGACTATCATAGCCTGAACTTTGTTTCAGGTTCAGCCTCTTGGAGCAGATGGAGGTCCGGTTGAACAATATTCACATTATTCAGAGTATGTTCGAACTGGACTACTAGGATTCCTTGGACCTGTGAGTGTTCACAAAAATTGTTAAATTTTAATGACTTTGAACAGATACTTATCAGAGTCTGATATTTATTGGCAGAAAACCCACTTACTCTAGTGTACTATACGATTTTCAATATTCCAGGGTGGATTGGTGTTTATATGCGGTACAGTGGATGGTCTTATAAAAGTATCAGGAAGACGTCATAATGCTGATGATTTGAAGGCGACTATTCTTGCTGTGGATCCAATCAAGTTTGTTTATAGGGGAAGGTAATGTAGTCAGCACTGTGTTGCCAAAGTCTGAAAGAAATCTCATTTGTTGGTGTGTTGTTACTTTCATGGTAGAATCGCGATATTCGGGATAGAAGTTTTACGTGAAGAGAGAATTGTTGTTGTGGCTGAACAAAGACCTGACTGCACTGAGGATGAGGTTTGAGTTATATTATATATTTAGCTTGAGTCATTGATTTAATTTGTTCATGGAAAGTATCAGAAATTTTTTAAAGACTTTATCTTGGGCCAAACCATCCCAAATTTCTCCAGAACATGAACAAACAAATTTATCCAAAAACATCATTTACAGATCATAAAGCATGTTTCATATATAGTTGCTGATACTCACTTTAACGGTTCTTTAACGGCTGAAATATTTCGTTATTTAAAGGAAGATTATTCCTTGGAAAAAGAAAACTTTCCTTGGAGTGTAAAACATCCTTGACTAGACCGTCCCCCTGAATATAAAACTAGGTGTCTTTCTGAAATATGTAATCAGTTCTGTTTGCCGTTTCGAAGTTTCTGAGCGGGGGGGTACGGACTACGAAATATCAAGGAAAAAATCAAGATTGTGGCCAACTATAGGAGCGGACACTTGAGAAAAGAGTGTAATTTCTAGTGTTCAAGTTTTTAAAAGCCGTATAACCACAGTTAAACTGCGAAACGATGTTTTTGTTGGAAGAATAAAATAGAAAGATGATTGACTATAACTATAAACGTAAATAATGTTGAAGTCTGTGCAGTCTGTTATGCTACGCAAAGACAGTACATGTACAGTTCGAATCTGTCCAATGTTTGTTCAGGCAAAACAAATGCGTTTTGTTCAGATTCAAGATAAATTTCATATGAGAGAAGTCTAAATGTTTTTCTCAGTGCCTTGTGCATTGGCATTGCAACATGTTCTAATTGTCCTAATTGTAATAAGATTCTTACCTAACTGTGTTCTCAATAGTCCCATATTTTTTCCAGACATTACCTATACACTGGCCCACATATAAATTGGCCCAAAAACCCACATTCAGATAATCAGCAAGCAAACTGATTTTCTTACCAACTTTGTGCCCTCTCAGGTCCCTAAATCTTTGAGCGTGTAGGTTCCCACACTTTAAATTTCGAATTTAGATTATCAGAAACTTTAAATTTTGTCTGCATTTTCAGGCTTTTCAATGGATGAGTCATGTGATTCCTGCTGTAGACAGTATTCATAGTGTACGTATTCTTTTTTATAACTTTCTTACATATACTTTTTCACTGTGAGAAGTTTGCCTTAGTGTTTGTGAAAGAGGGAAGGTCCACTGTGTTCAGCTTTAATTGTTTCACTGTTTAGCTAACATACTCCATATTCTTAGGTTGGTATATACTGTTTGTGTTTACTGAGTCCTGGAGGGCTTCCTAAGGTATGTGTTTTTATATTTGATTTTTCAGAAGCCAACCACAAGGATTTCTAGTATTTTACTTTGGTAATGCCAGGTGAATTTACATAATATTTGCAAGTTGGGAATAGGTCATCAAAAATCACTCAAATGTATAATTATGTCACTGTTCTTTCAGATGCCCACAGGGAATATTCATGTATTTGAGACAAGACAAAGGTTTCTAGAAGGTTCATTACATCCATCCAATGTTCTGATGTGTCCTCACTCGTAAGTAATGTTTCTTGTTAGTGCATTGATTTTATCGTCTGCTTAATTTTGATTTACAGCATAATAAGTTTTTCAATTTTTCTGCAGATGTGTTACAAACCTGCCTAAACCAAGAGGGAAGCATCAAGGTTGGTGTAAGCAATATTCACCCATCAATTAAATGAGAAAGAAAGTATTCTGTTTCTTTTTGGAAATTAACATGGAGAGCCACATGTGTAGCCTATATTTCTTTACCTTTGTTGTTTTATTTTCCTATTTAACTTACTTTGCATACACTTCTCAATCACAATTTGATATGGAAGCACACATATAGCAGAATTGTATGTGGTTTTGTTCTATTTCAGAACCAGGGCCTGGTGCTGTGATGGTTGGAAATCTGTTGCGAGGAACAAGGATTGGTGAGGCTTCAGGCCGAGAAATTGGTGAAATTAGTGAGGCTGACAAAAGAGTAAGCTTATGTATAACAATTTATGGATATCACTATTTAAGACTGAACTAAATGAATATTTTATTGTAGTTTCAGTTTCTATCTGAAGTATTGAGATGGAGAGCACAATCAACACCCGATCATGTGTTGTACTCTTTGTTGAATACTAAAGGAGGTCTTGCTTCGTCATTAAGTTGTATTCAGTTGCATAAACGAGCAGAAAGAGTGGCTCAAATGGCAATGGAAGCTGGAGATCTTAGTTCTGGTGATCGTATTGCTCTAGTGTATCCACCAGGTATATTACCATTCCATTGCCCCTACTTTTGCAAGACATGCTATATAATTTCCTATTTCTCTACATAGGAATTGATCTCATTGTTGCTGTATACGCTTGCTTATATGCTGGTAAGTAAATAAGCATGACTAGAACAGCTACATTATCTAGCACTTTTGCCATTCAAAGGATCCATCCACTTTTAGCACACTGTTTCATTTTAAGGGATATAGTATTTTTGAATAACCTTCTCATGTTTTGTGCTTGAAAATTTTTTCTTTTAATTTTGAACTTCCCAGGTCTTGTTCCTATTCCAATTCGTCCTCCTTACCCTAAGAACATGGCTACTACATTGCCAACATTACGAATGGTGGTAGAAGTGAGTCACACCCAAGCCATCCTAACCACCGGTACTCTGGCAAAATTGCTAAAGTCCAAAGAAGCACTAAGTATTGTGAATCAGAAGTCGTGGCCATTAGTACTCAATACAGATGATCCTCCTAAGAAGAAATTGTTAAGACCATATAATCCTCCCACTGCAGAACTTTTGGCATATGTTGATTTCAGTGTTTCCACTACTGGTGTTTTGACTGGTGTTAAGGTATAGTTACTCTACTAGCTGTATTTAGACTGGAAAATTTCATTTGTTGTGAACTACTTAGAATTATACACAATCGACAAGTGTTTATAATGGAGGTGTTTTTCAAATGAATGTTTAGATGGCCCATTCTTCTGTGACAGCATTGTGCAGATCTATGAAATTATCTTGTGAGCTTTATCCTTCAAGAGATATTTGTCTGTGTCTTGATCCATATTCTGGCCTAGGGTTCCTTATGTGGGTATTGACTGGGTAAGTTTTGGATTTCATAGAACTGCAGTGCAGGCATACTTGATCAAATATTCCAGGCACTTCTGCACTATAGTTCTGACACTTACTACAGACTTGAAACTGCTGTAAAAATGACATGAAATATGTTACGTTATTGTCTTGCAGTGTATTTTCTGGCCATCACACGATTCTTGTGCCTCCTGGGGACTTAGAAGCCAATCCTGCTTTGTGGTTGACTGTTGTTAGTCAGTATAAAGGTAAAAAACACACTATTTCAGCTGAAGTTCTGTTAGTGTCTGATTGAGTAACAGTTGTACTGTCTTTTCTCTTTCAGTGCGCGATACGTTTTGTTCATATCCAGTCATGGACTTGTGTACGAAAGGTCTTGGTCAACATATACCTACTTTAAAGGTAATATTATAATAGCTTATTCTGCTCAAATTTATAGTTTGGGTCAGATCTGGTTTATATTGGTTTATATGCTTTTTGTGTGTTTCAGGCAAAAGGCGTGAACCTAGCATGTGTACGATCTTGTGTTGTTGTAGCTGAAGAACGGCCACGTATTAATTTGACATCAGCGTTCTCTGCTTTGTTTTCTGGTCTGGGTTTATCTCCACGTTCAGTGAGCACGTCTTTTGGATGCCGTGTGAATGTTGCAATCTGTACTCAAGGATCAGCCAGTCCTGAAACTAGCACAGTGTACGTTGATACACGTGCTCTCAGGAATGATAGGTGGGGAATACTGGATTATATTGTGTTAAATATTGTGTTAAATGTTTACTGTAGTTCAGACGGGAGTTTTCCAATGGTTTTATAAAACTGTGCATCTTATTTTTCTTGTTTGTATCAATGGTAAATTTTTTCTCTTGCTTCAGAGTAACCCTTGTTGAAAAGGGGAGTCCACACAGTGTGTGTTTACAAGAATCGGGTAAGATTTTACCAGGTGTTAAGGTGGTGATTGCGAATCCTGAAAGCAAGGGAATGCTTGGAGACTCACATTTGGGAGAGGTGAGTGAAAGTTTTAGATTCAAAATCAACTTAAGGTTTCAATAATGTGCAAATTGAAAATTTTACATTACTTGGCTTGCTATGGTATTACAAATGCCTTTATTAAAATTACTTAATTTCTCCTTTGTAGATCTGGGTGAGCAGTGGTCATAATGGAACTGGCTACTTCAATACAACTGGAAATGACGAATTATCAGTGGAACATTTTCAAGCTAAGTTACTAACGGGAGATACAACAACTAGATACGCGCGTACTGGATATCTTGGATTTATAAAGCGAACAGATTATACACAAACAGATGGAGGTAAGTTGTGTATATATTATGAGTTGCAGGCCTTAAAATATCAGCCCGCAGGCCGTCGGTCAAAATGTCCGATGTGTGTCAGAATGGGTCGGACGTTTTAAAACTTATGTCCGATGGCCATGTTTACTTTGCGGCGAAAATCAATTACTTTAAACTTGTACTGACCGTAACTGTTGGGCAGTTATGCACTTGATACATTAGTTTTTGATCGAAAATCAGAAACTATGACATGACTAAGGAAACTATGGCACGAGCACGACTGACAACTCAAATTAAATTGCTTTAAACGGGAAATGTACATCATTACATTTGGGTCGGACAAACAGAAATTCTCAATTTTGCTTCGGTCGGACAGAAATGTCCGATGCTTTTCTCTTTACGTCGGACAATTTAACGAATGGGTCGGATATTGTCCGTGACCGACCGATATTTTAAGGCCTGCAGTTGTAGTATACTTCTTGCAGGAACTGAATACAACTTAAAGAGTAATACAGTATAGCAATGTTTAGCTTTTCTAATATGAGCATTTGACAGAGCTAAGTTTATGCATTAGAGAGGTCTCCACTTTGAAGAGGTGTCCGTATATTAGAGAGGTATCTTTACCAACTGGCTTTTATATATTTTTTTTCAGCCCGTCACGATGCGTTATTTGTTGTTGGTTCTTTGCACGAAGCATTGACGTTACGAGGCATGCGTTATCATCCAGTTGATATAGAGAACTCTGTCATCAGAAGTCATAAGTCTATATGTGAAAGGTGGTTAAATATAGTTGCAGTCACACTCTGCACTCCTCGTCAAATTTTTAAAGCTTCTGATTGCCTCGTTTCAGCGCTGTGTTCACCTGGACAAACTTACTTGTTGTTGTTGTCGAATTGGAAGCAAACGAAAATGAAGCTTTAGATGTCGTACCACTGATAACAAATATTGTTTTGGAAGAACACCAGCTGGTTGTGGGTGTGGTTGTAGTCGTAGATCCACGTGTAGTGCCTATAAACTCTCGCGGGGAGAAACAACGTATGCATCTACGTGATGCTTTCTTGGCGGATCAATTGGATCCAATATATGTGGCATATAATATGTAAGGTTTGTGGTTGGGCTTGAATCTGTCGTAAATATAGCCCTGTAGAAGATGTGACCAGTGACACCCAAAGGTGATATGTAGT
>JAODVQ020466953.1:0-10372 GCA_025400075.2 Phenganax stokvisi
CTTATTTTGCAAGTCTACTAGCTGCTTATGTTATTTCTTATCTGGGGGGTATGAGCTTAGTACACGCTTCTGAAAAGAACCAGCCAAATACTATAAGTTCTATAACACGATATTATTTTTATTTCCACATGTCGAGATTTTTAAATTATCCAGAAAAGTTATCCCCTTATGCTACAAAAGAAAATCTAGACCTTATTCAGAAAAATATTCCTTTAAAAGGTAGTTTTAAGAAAGATTGTTTTAAAGATAATCCTAAGTTTGCAAAAATGATTATTAGTCAAGAAAAATTAAAACAAATGTTTTTTAATCATCCAGAAAAATATAAAGAAGACTCGAGTTCTAATATACTTTTCAAAACGATCTACAAAGATGGATTTAGAGTCGTAAATAAGAGTAATGATACTGGAAACTCTTCATAAAAAGTTATTCAGATGGGCTTACGTCTTTAGGTCAAAAACTGCTCCAACATGCGGCAGAGTCTTATATTTATTCTGTTCTAGGAGCTCAAGTAAATACGAGATGGAGCATTGTAAATAATGGTGCTAAAAGTTCTCAAACTCAGGACGTCTTACGAAAATTAGTAAAAGATACAATTATACAAGACGACCCCACGGTGACTATTTCTAATATAAGAACGGCGATAAAAAATACGAACGTAATCCTAAACATGGTGATTAGTCCTGGAGTTATCTTAATTCCTTCCGACAGGATCATTATTAAAGAACCTATTATTAAAAAACCTTTGGATCAAAAACCAAATGTAGTGTTTTTAGAAGATTAATCCGAGTATTATGTCGACTATTAAGGATATACTTTTAATAACAAGAATAACAAACAAAAGTATTAAGAAGGGATGTCTCACGATAAACTAAAAGAGGTACCAAAATTTATAAAGAATACTCCATATGAATAAGGGAAATGTAGAAAAAGTAAGAGTGAGTGTTTGTGTGCCAGCTTTTTGTCTTGCTTTCTCAATCATTAAGGCCTTATTATAAATACTACTTACTATCGATATAATATGGAACATAAGGTTTTATAATTCTACAAGTTTTTCGTATGTTATCGTCTCCAGTTTCTACAACATCTTCTGTGACTTTTGTAAGAGTATAAGCATGTTTCCAACAAAGGCTCCTGCTACCCCAGCGGCGATACCTTAAGCATGAGGAACCCAAATGGGTGATGTCTTGATTACCATTTTAGTGGCAATAATTGAACTTGTTATTGCTGGCATTTTATTTAAGAATAATATATAAAAACACGCTTATTAAAACAAGAACTACAAGATATTTTATATCGACCCAGGACTCATCTAGTTCGTAGGTGGCAATAGGGTAGCTCTTTTTTATGGGTGGAGGTTCTTTAAAAGGTATTTCTTTTTTTTCTTCTCCTTTTTTGATGATAAAAAATAATCTTGTTAGGGTCCATAATTTTTTTAAAAAATCGGTGACCTTACCATAAGAATAGTACACAATTCGCCAAGCAAGACTCAACCCGTTCCATAATAAAAAACTCACAATGTTCCAAAAAGTTTCAAAAACGAGTTTTACAGAGTCCACCACACTTCTTAAGAAATTTACTATGAGTAGGACCACGTTAACGGGAAATAATAAGATAAAATTAATAGCTCTCGAAACAAGCTCTCCTAATTTATAAGGGATAAAAAGTAGAAAAATTATTATCTTAAGACAAGCCCTCAGCATGAGCTCCATGTAATTTAAGATACCCGAGTCCTTGTTCTTAAAATCTTGATCTAAGCCCACGAGACCACCCAGAAAATTAAGCAAGTCTCCAATCATGTTTTTTGTAGAGTTATCCAATGCATCAGAGTCCTTAACACCTTTATCTAAACCCCTTAAGAAACTCAAAAACTCTATGATAAGACTTACGAGCTTCTAGTAAACACCTCCACTAAGGTTCTTTAAGGATTCCACCATGAGAGTTATCTCTTCAGAAAAAAATTCCATAATAGAGTCGACATTATCAATCATAAAACCCACCCAAGAAAATAACAATTCAAACATGTTGATTATAAGTTTTTCTAAGTCATAAAAGAGCTCAAAGAGACCAAGACTTGTTGTTTTATAAATACTATGCTGCAGTTCGAAAATGTCACCAAAACTTTCGGCAAATCGGTGGAAGGTCCAAACTATTTGAGATTCTAAGTAGAACTCGGTATCTTTAATCTCACTAAGCCAATTATACAATTTATTTCCATAGTAATCTCCAAATAGAAACATATCTAACAAGGATGGTGTGTATTCCTCATCATTATTTGTGATTGTTTTTTTCATTTATTTTAAAGAGTCTACGCTTGTTTCACTCGCTTTTTTTAGGATTATAATGAATTAAAATCAATCCCATCAATAGGATAAAAAGTCCTAGCAGTTTAAGATTATATACTAAGTTTTTACTCATCTTTTTATTTAAGGGGAAAAATTCTGAGCTTCATTCATGTTTTATAAGTTTTTCTCGTATTATTTTTCTTTTATAAATTAAGACCAAAATAACTACCCCAAATAGAATTAACATATTTTTAAACAAAAAAACGCATGGCGGATTCCATTGCACCTAGAGTTTGTTTCAAAGGCTCCAGTAATACCACCATACTTCCTGTGATGTCTGGTTTGGGATAAAATTTCCTAGTATTTTCTAAAACCTTTTGAACATCGTTTACGACACCTTGAGTTTTTTTTTGTAATAGTTACGATCATGGAAATGTTTCCTGTTAAAGCTCCAGCAAAGCCCACACCAATCTTAAACTTATTATGGAGGACCCATCAGTCAAATCTTTGTAGGTTGGTGAGTTCATCTCGTTCGATGTACTTTTCTAAGGCGTCTTTTACCTGCATGAGTTTTAACTTTGCGTTATTTTGAAATCTTAATTTTTCTTTGGACAACTCGATCGTTTTTAAAATGGTTTCTATAAATTCTCTTCTTTTGGGGTTGACTTCGTTTATAAGTTTTCTTCGCCAATAACTGGTATCATTTTGAAGTTGATCTAGCTTTTCTTCTATGGTGTCTCCTTCAGGCTCTAAGATCTGGTTGATTTCTAAAGTTTCTTCCAAAGAAAAAACACTTTCGTAGTCCCGTTCTAAAAACAAGTCTTCTGTAATTTTTTGATTTTGTCTTCCAAGTTCTTGGGAGAAATTTTCCTCAATTTCATTCACCAAAAGGTCTTCTTTGGCAGCTTCTTCTAACATAGTTTCTAAAGAGTCTTCTCTGGTTAAAGATTATAATTTTATAATCTCTTTAGTTTCTCCTTTGGCTGTATCTTGATACTCCCTCCTGGCATTTTCTGTTAATACGTTAAATTCATCTGCAAACTTTTTTAGATCTGGATCTTGATCATAGTCGAAATTATTTTGATTAGTTTTCTCTATGATACGGTGATTTTTAAAACTAGCTCTAATTAAGGAGCCATTTTCGTCTGTGAGGAGTCTAAACTTATCCAAAAGTTTTTCGAAATATTCTCTATCGTTTTCGTCTACGTCTAAACCCATAAGATTTTTTAAAAACACTTTTTTATAAAGGAGCTCTTTTTCTTCTTTATCAGGTCTGAGTAATTCTTTTGGATCTATTCGAAGATTTACTGGACTTTGTGCTCGTGCAGATTCCCAAGTGTAATTTGGCTGACGTTGTTCGCTTTCAAAAGTAGGATTAGAAAACGTTGTAGACGTTTCAGGACCAGGGATTTCTTCAAAATCATCATCCCAAATTCTTTCCTCTGGGTCCTAAGCATCAAAAAAAGTATCCTCATTATAACCCGCGGGATCCTCAAATTCAAACTTAGGTTTTTCATCATACATTTCAAATCCTGTTGGATCACTTGCCTCCATTTATTTTACGTTGTTTTTTTTACTCGTTGTCACTTGTTTTCACCTGGGACAACTCCTGTTTGTAAAATCTTCCAAGAATAGTTTTTGAACTTTCTGGGTCTATAAGTTTATACATGATAGGGTCACAAAAGTAGATCCTACTAATTTCCTAGACTTCATCACCAAAACTTTTTGTGTAGCTTTTCTTGAAAGCTTTTTCAGGTTGTTTACCACAGTATAAAACTCTAACTAAATCCCCAAAATTATATTTTGGTTTCAAGTCACTTTTACTTAACATACCATCCCGAAAAAGAGTTAACCAAACCTGATCGGCGTTCGATTTAGTTACTTCGGAAGGTTTCATTTTTATAGTTCTATGGTAAGAATTGTTATAATTTTCAACTAAGTCGTCTAAAACTTCCAGCCAGTAGGTCATATTATTTTTATAAAAATATTTCCACATGTGGGATTTTAAAGTTCTGTTGAAGCTTTCTACGATGGCTGCTTTTTTTCCTCCTCTTCTTTCGTAGTCTTTTTTTGGCCTAAAGGTTTTATCGGGATATTTTTCCTAATCATTTTTGGAGGAAAATGCTTCTCACATCCTCTTTTTGGAGCTTGTTCCATGGAAAACCAATCGATATATTTTTCTTGTAATAAATCATAAATATCCTTATTATGAAATTCGTTTGCATCATCAAATTGAATGACCTTTGGATACTTTTCAAATCGATCGTGGAATTCTTCCAAGATTATTTTTAGACCTTCCGAGACGATTTTTCCTTCTTTTTTCATAATGGGAATAGCAAACCCAAATCTAGATAGTACCTCGATCCCAGTGATGATCCATCTAAATTTCTTATTTTTCTTTTCTCTTAAAAGACTTATCATATCCACAAGATCTATTTGTAATTGCTGAGCTAAGTTATCCACATAAGTCTTGGAAAAAGCAAACTTTTTTTATAGCGTGTTTGTGCTTTGTAAATGTGTCCTGTGTTTTCAACCATTCCTTAATAAACCTAAGAGAAATCAAAGGGTGCTTTACACCTGTTTCGCGTTTGCTCGTTTTGTTTATTTCTTTAATTTTTTTGTATAATGCTTCTGCTGATCTAAAACCTCTTTTAAGGTTGTAATAAAGGTCTCTCAAGATCATTTCTTTTAGCTCTTGATCACTAATCTCGACTGGGGATAGTTCGTGATCACTTAGCTCATTTTCTTCTTTGTTTTCCATTTTATTTAAGACGTCCTAAATAAATGAACGCGAAGCTAAGCAAAGCAAACAAGTTAACTATTTTTATAAACTCGAACGAAGCGACCCATAAGGAAGTCTTCTTAGACAGAAACATTAAGCTATCATTGGGTGATAAATGGTTCGTAAAAACAGCTATGATTTTTTGGGACCTTGAAAACATAAAGAAGAACTTCAACGATATGATTTTAGACACGTCATGAATACTGGTGGTTCAAACGAAATCGAACTACAACCAGGATTTTGGAACTTCTCTCAACTCAAAGAAAAACTTTTAGAACATAAACTAGAACTCGAAGAAAACAACCATAATAATAAATGTAAAATAACCAATAAAAGAACCAGAAACGTAGATCTAAAAAATTTTGGGACCTCATTAGGATTCAAAAAAGATAAAGTCATCCTGGCAAATCAAGAAGTAGAAAGTGATAATAAAGTAAACATCCACCTTGGACTGAGTTATGTTACGGTGGGTTGTAATATCGTAGACCCCGCAAAAAACTTTTTTAATGGTGGGTTGTCTAGTTCTATCGTGACTTTACCTGCTACCACAGAGCAAAGTTTAAACGGATCTGTCACTCGATATAATGACAATGAGTTCTGTCTTGTTAAAAGATGGAATCTATAATAAGTTAAGCTTTCATGTAAGTACAAACACGAGTGAAGCAAATGTTGGTTCTGTATTGTTAGAAATTTATCTTAAATGAAATCAAAGATTTCCTTGCTAATAATAAATGGATCAATACTACCATTGGAAATATGATAAAAAAATATGGAAAAAACCACGTTAAAGACTTAATCGATAGTTTTTCGAAAGAAAAATCCAAAAAAGCTTTTCTAAAAAAGTATCCAAGAGCTAACCTAGACTTTTTTGATTTTGATTATCAAATTGTTAAAAAAAAGAAGACAACCCAGTGTATCCAGTATTAAATAAAACGGTTTTAAAACTTGTCCCCATCACTTATTACAACTCACACCACAGTTATCGTTATGCCTTGGGGACTTATGCCTTTCAACATAATCCAGGTTGGCAAAAAGCTTTAGGAATTTCTGTTGGAGAGATCCAAGAAAAAATAGACAAAACATGGTCTCCACATATTTGGAATCATTATGGGACTGTCTCAAAATTAAGACTGATCGAAGCGAACACGAACGTAAGTGAGTTAGATTTTACAAGTTTTAAGATATTTGTAAACAAGAATGACTACTTTATGGGTAATCTCAAAAAAATCGACACATCTTTTGATCATGATAAAAACCTTGAACAATTTGGAGACATTCAGAAAAAGTTTGATGAAAAAAAAAGACGAACAAGACGAGAACAAGCAACCTTATTTCATCAGCTTAATTGCCGCCTATGTTATAAGTTATTTCGGAGGTATGAGCTTGGAACACCTAAACAGGAAAAATCAACCTGCTATTATAAGTTCCATAGCTCGTTATTATTTTTACTATCATATGAAGAGATTTCTAACACATCCCAAAAAATTAAAAACTTATGTGAATGATAAAACCTTAGCTCTTATCAAGAAAAATATTCCTGTGAGGCAAATAATAAGACATCAAAAACCTGATAAGCATGCAAAACTAACTGATTACACGGCTAGATGGATTCACGGTCATGTCAAGCTAGCTTCGCGTTTTGATGCTCATAAAAGATACAACATCAAAGACCTTAAATACGATTCGGTTTATAAGACGGTTAACAAAAGTGACGATTATTGGAAATCTTTTAGAAAACCAACTAGCGATGGACTTACAAAACTTGGCCAGAAACTTTAACAACAAGCTGTGGAATCTTACGTTTATTGTGTGCTGGGAGCTCAAGCCAACACGAGATGGAGTATCATGGGTCAAGGAGCAAAAAGTTTCCAAACTCAGGATGTCTTCAAGAAACTCGTCCAAGACACCATAGTACACAAGATGACTCCACGGTATTAATTTCTAATATGAGAACGGCCATCAAAAACACAAACGTTGTTTTGAACATGATGATAGGTACTCGAATTATTTTGATTCCTTCTAATATGATTATTGTTAAGGATCCTATTCCAGGTTTTAATAATATTCTTACTTTGGCAAACACTAACATGAAATTTGGTGTACGAACGCTCAGCTTAACAAAATAAAGCCAAAGGTAAAGAAAACTTTCTTAGTAGAAAAGCAAAAAATCAATAAGCCTTTATCAAAACCTAAATCTGAAACTGGCTTAGTACCTTATCATGATCTCCCCCAAAGACCTAAATCTGAAACAGGCTTAGTACTAGCAAATAAGCATGATACGAGTCCAAATTATTTCTATGGGTTATTAGGTGTCGTGTTTGGATTATTCTTTTTTTAACTCATTTCATTTGTCCTTTAATAAATGGGCTCTTGTGTAAGTAAACAAACCATGGAAAATTGGATAGATAACCCAGAAAAACCTGGAGAAATGATAAAAGAAATTGTCCATAAAAAAACTTGTAATTGTTTTACTAGATTTGGAAGAAATGGAACTAGATTTAGGCTAGAAGGAAATCTTAACTTTGAAACAAGAACAAGGTCTGATGTTAGAAACAGACATGAACGAAGTGAGTCGGATGAACAAGATGAGTGAAAAAAATAACTACGTCGGGAAATCAAAGAACTACATCGGAAAATCTATGAGTTTCTTTTTCCTTTAAAATAAAATGGCATTATATTATGGATACGAACCTAATAACAATAAATTAAGTGAAACGAACGTGAACAAAGTGAGCGCGAACAAAAACTTGATCGAAGATAACAAAAAATTGATCAAAGATAACAAATCAGATATTTCGACAATTAAGAGTATTAGTACTAGAAATCATCAAAATACTTATACAAATACACAAAAAAATTCCACCTTAGATACTCAAACAACCTCTAATAAGAATAAAGTAGATCAAGCAGAAACAGAAATTTCAAAAAATATTAAGAAAATAGAAAAGAATGAGAAAAAAACCCAGACTTTAGATTCAGATATTTCTAATAATAATTCCTTAATCTTGACCAACCGTAAGCTCATTGTGACTTATAAAAAAAGGATTGATGATTTAGAAAATAAACAAAGTAACTTACCAAGATATTCTAATTATTTTCATTACAGATCTTTTAACCTCAGGCACAAAGGTAAGTCCTTCTAATCCAACTAGAGGACATCCACCAGAAAAGTTAATCGTGAGATTGTGAGATTTTAACAATGTTGTAATTCATCTAATACATCACGTCTTTGACAATGACCAACCTATCCTAAATATCAAGTTGAAATATATTATTACTATAGTACAAAAAGATGGTAACATAATAGAGGATGATGTTTTGGAAACGACATTACAAAACCTTATTACGGTGGAATCTCAACAGTTGTTTCAAATAAATCATAACTTCAACCTCGATGATCATCTTGGAGGAATTTCCACTGATTCTATTTTAGGATTTTATATTAGAATATTACATTCTGGTTTAACTAGTTTAAACAACAAGTCTAATTTGTTTTTATATTGTGTTTAAAAAAATCCGGATTAAATAAATGAACGTGAACGAATACGAACGAAGTGAGTTGAACGAACAAAGCGAAAAAAATGCAAACAAACTGAGCAAAGCGAACGAAGTGAGCCCAAACGTAGTTCTGGAACAAGTTCCAGATCAAGTTCCAGAAACAATTAAAAATAAAAGAATGAATAAAAAAAAGACTCGAACGAAGTGAGACCTAAACCTACAAAAAAACAAACAGAAATAAAAAAAAGATATCTGAAATTTCTGAAAAAACTAAAGCTGCTAAAAAGAAGTTTCTTCAAGATCAAGAATACGAACAAGAATCTTTTTTAGAAACTTTAACACAAAAAAGAGTTATCATTTGATGGGTGTCTTGGTCGTAGTGGTGTTCTTATTACCTAAAATATTAAGTAAATATGTTCCAGAAAAAGAACTTCCAAGCCCTAATAAACGTAGCACGAGCGAAGCGAGTCCAAGTGAGGTACAATAAGAAAACGTGAAACCTAACAAGCCTGTTGAACGTGAACGAAGTTTAGATAACTTTGATTAATTATTTTTTTCACCTTATAATAAATGAATAACGAAGCTGTACAAAAACGAATTGTCAATCATCTAACAGAATCTATAATAAGTTCAGGAGTAGCTGCTGGATTAAGTATCGGGGTTAAAAAACTAACAGGGGAAACTCTACTTTCCATCAATAGTTTTAAAGACTTACTAAAGTTAATCTTAATTACATTTTTAACCGCGATCCTCACCGAGAATATAAAAATGTCCAACTATTTTGAGAAGCTGGAGCCTGAAAAGAAATCGTAGATCTTTTTTTTAAATAAATGGCTACCATGATCGCAGGTGGAATTTTCAACGCTTTTGCATTTGCAGGAGCAGGATTTTTGTTTCGTAAACTGAATCATAATGGTTATCAAGACGAGATGAAAAGACATAACTTAGCCATGGAACAACTCGCCAAAGATAAAGAAAAATGGTTCGAAAGAGAAAGAGAAAGAAAAAATAAACTAATGAAATACCGCTTGGAATTAGCCGAGGCTAATAAAGACATCGAAGATACAAATAAAGCCTTGGTCCTTTTTAACAAAGCTCAGGCTCGTGAAAAAATAGAACGTGAGTCGGACTTAGAACCAAGATTAGAATATTATTATCATCCAGGAGAAGAAATGTCTGGTTATATGAGACTCGTGAATAATGGTACCGTGGTCGTAGCAAGTGGAAGTGTTGGAAAATTATTAAGCATGGTGTTATAACTCGCTTACGCTCGTATTATGATATGTATAACTTTTATCCAATCAAGTTATACAATTTTTTAGCTCAGTTCTTCTCCTTAAGGCAAAGATAAAACGTATTAAATAAGAGATAACATCGAGGCATAATTTTTCCATCCCTAATTCCTTCTTTTAAAATTTTCCAACCAAAAGTCCAATCATTGTCATAAAATCCTAACTTAAAAAAATAGTTATCGAGATTTCTATTAAGAAGAAGTCTTAGCACAAGGCTTATTAATAAGGACATGATAACGTGTTTTAATAACCCCATGATAAACACCTTTACATGATAATTTTTTTTATGATTTAAATTCTTTTTTCTTCTTAACTCGCTTACGTTCGTCTTGGTGTCTTCTTGACAACTACTTTTTGATCCATTTATTTAACTCTTCAAGATGTGGTGAGTTGTTACGTTTTGTTCACTTCGGCTAATTTGTCTCTTACTTTTATATAATTCTCAAATAATTTTTGTTCACGATGATTAAGGCAGCTCTTGAGAGTTCTGTTTTATACTGAGTTAGTTCTAATTTTTT
>JAODVQ020467272.1:0-10370 GCA_025400075.2 Phenganax stokvisi
AATGGTTCGTATTACAAAGACAAGTCCTCGATGCAAAAGTGCCCGCCTGTTTACACAGGAGGGACGGGACTGCGATCGAGAAGTCTCGGCGTGTACAAGTGTTTCTTTTATTCATCGCGTTGCGTTTATACAGAAGCGGGGGATTTTTATTCCCGTCCCGCTAGGGTGGGATCCCGCTATCATTAAAAATCGACCAGGACGATTTTGACAGATATATGCTTGGTCCCGCCAAGTGGGGGACAAAATTATACTGACAATAGGTTTTTCAAGGTCACGTGACTATAATCAGTCAAGTTCCCGCGTAGGAAAACTTCATGTAAACCCAAGATGAAAACAACCCCTTTCTGCCAACTTCCTATCCCGCTTTCTAGATGAACACACTGGTAGGACAAAGACCGTTTAGCCTAAATTGTGGATATTTAAAAAAAAAATTGAAGAATAATCCCACACATCTTCTAAATCTTTCAAATCAAATCTTGTGCAATAAAACTCTGTGTAAATACATATTTGTTGTATTCAGTTAAAAAACTCTCAACTTCGTTGTTCAAGGAATACATAAATATGATTTCTACTTTCACTTATCCCCCGTATAAGCTAAACACACTTCGTACAACCGGCCCCAGGCGTGTACAAAAATGTTCACATTAAAAAGGTTTTCAAATTACAAATGTGTCCACACTTGAGAGGTTGCCGCATCAGAGTCCGGTCTTTATAGGTTCCTCTGCACAATTTGATACTAAAGGTTTCACGATTTTCCAAAAATCTAACCTAAGCTTGTTCTATATTTTTATCTACAGACCATTCATGTACTGTCACTCCATTTCCACCCAATCTTGTCCGCCAGCAATCACAACCAAGTTCCTTCAACTTCTCGTCCAATTTACTCAAAATATGCGAGTGCACGTCTAAAGCAAAATGAAAATAATAAAGATGCATTCACCATTATGCAAATTGGATAAATCCATCAAATATCAATTCTTTATTCTTGCATTCTGTTTTGAGAATTGAACGAAAGCGAAAAGGTAGTGCTTTTCTTTAAAACAAAAGTTTGTAAAAGCGAAGAAATTTTCTTGTCTTTACAACTTTGTTCGCTTCCTAGCAATTCTCTAAAAGTTGTGCGAAACTCGAAAGAGAAGATGTTTCGCTTTGATTCTTTGAAAAGTTTTTAGGAGCGAAGAACACTTGTGCCGAGGTCTTTTATTCTTTTGTAATGCACGAGGGTCTCGCAACCACAGGATTTTTGAACACGGCTAATGATTACAGTAACGACCACAAATTATTTTTCTTAATCTCCCTAGTCTTAACCACAATGATAGTTGGAACAAGGAAGTTGGTTTGCCAAACCCTCCCTGGCTAAGACTGACACAAAACTACATTACTAACTAATTACATGGAGCTTACATTACAGGCAGAGGCATGCTGTTTTGAAATAGTATTTCAACTACTGACATTAATGACCACAAATACAAAGGCGGTATATTTAGTTTATATTAGTTGACTAATGTTTCGTAACAAAACATCTTGCAGGCGTAGAATCATTCACCATGAGACAGTCAGCTCCAGTTTCAGATTCGCAGCTCTAGATTCAGATTGAATCTGGAACAAGAGGCATGTTGTTTGTGTTTGAATGGCTGCACCTTCGCAAAAACTTTACCTATTTTAACAATAATGATTTTTATTCTTAACCATTAAAAGAAGCAGCGATTTACGCTGTCTATTCAAAAGGGAACTCCACCCCCAAAAATAAGTTAATATGTTCAAATCAAAGGCCTTAATCTAAACAGTTCCTGTGTGAAGTCTTTGGTCTCAGTTCATTTTTGTTAGCGAGATATTGCGCTCAATACACTTGTGCAAGCTACTAAAAGAATGCTCTAAGCAGTAGAGATTAGAGACTCTGAAATTGACTAAAACGATGCTTCTTTTAATGGTTAAAATGAAAACAATATTTGCTAAATAGGTAAATCTTTTGCGAAGGTGCAGCCACTCAAACACAAACGACATGCCTCTTGTTCCTCATTCTATCCGAACCATGCAGAGCTGACTGTCTCATGGTGAATCATTCGCTCCCTAAAAAGTTGAATAGCAATTATAACAACGTATCTTATAAACAACGGCAAGAAGAATCCTGTAGAATTTTGAATTTTGAATAATTACACGTCCATTTGTTCAAAGACTTAAAGTTTCACGTGCGCGCCAAAAACGCTTAGCAGCCAGCCCGTTTTCCACTATAGGCGGAAATTTGCGTGCGGAAAATAAATCTACCAAACTGATTGGCTAGCAATATATTTTGCCGCAAAAAAGTCTTAAGTGAACCAATCAGGTAGCTAGATTTATTTTCCACTCGAAAAATCCCGCCTAGTGGAAAACAGGCTTAACTGGGGCCGGTTGTTCGAAAGTTGGATAGCGCTATCCATTGGATAGGGAATTTTGGTAACCTTCGTAAAATTTACCAGTGATCGTTTTAACATGAAATTACTTTTGATATTTACAGATATAAGTCTCCTATACTTAAATCGTTGAACAAAATGGAAGTTTCGGTATTTTTTGTCCAACTTTAGGAACATTGAAATATTCACTATCCGATGGGTAGCACTATTCAACTTTCGAACAACTGGCCCCTCGAGAGCAATCTTTACTGCAATGGTACCTTGTTTTAACAAAGTGACAACGCATCCACCTCCTCCTGCTCCAGTTAGCTTGGAATGCAAACCACTTGACAAAGTCGTCTCACACACTTTATCAATAATTGCATGACTCACGCCAATCGTCCGCAAAATATCCTGGTTTAAATCAACAAGTTTCTGAACGAAAGCAAAGAAACCATGTAGTCTTTATACAACAAAACACTTACATTCATAATACTTTATTTGAGTTGACACGCTCGCCTCATGAACATTTAGCTGGTTTTAATCAATTTAATGTGAGGCATGTTTAATAACTTATTACAAAGAATTAAGTGGAATAAAAAAATTTACATAAACAGAGAAAAGACGTGCACTAACGAAATAAGCAGACTACAAAACAAGAGTGAGCAGCATCTTGCTCTAGATTTTATGATTTTTTCAAGCCTGGTTTTCGTTCATGGCCGTAATTATCGCATACGAATAGTCACGCGATATCTCTCAATGCCAAAATATTCTGTCTTCGCAGTAAATGTTACAGAGAACATAAATATTATCTATACATTATTCCCCTGGATTGCTCCATAGTATTTGAAACTACTTAGAGAAATTCTCTTTTTCGTATCAGAATTACTGAATCTGTTTCACGATTTCTAAGAGCGATCGAAGACATCCTCGTATATTGGAGCGACATGGTCAAAGGTTTCAATTGTGAGTATCACTAACAACAGAAATCACCTCGAGTTTAAGAAATGAATTCTTTTCATCTTCACTGTTTGACCCTGGAAAACAAACAATGACAACAGTACTGTATATTCAGGTCAAGCAATATAGCCTGGCGATGTAGCATAGTGTTGTTGTCATGAGTACTTGGGTGAATGAATGTTTTGTAAGTCTCTCCAAGTGATAGTCACACCATGACAAGCAAAATAGTGACGAGGTTAAAATTTCACGATTTCTTGTAACGTGTACAGATAGCTTGATTTTCCCTGTTGATTTTCTGCAATTTGTGTGCGTCTACCTAAAATTAACTTTTACATTCTTTTGTACAAAACTATAGTCTGCAAAAAATCCGAAGAAAATGTAAAAATAAACGTGAAGTCGGCCAGATATTGCGATTAAAATAACGCTACCCGTAGCCGTCATGCAAAATAGCAGTATCTTAACCTCTCGAGTAGTGTATAACGTCATGTTGTTGTGGGACATATTCAAGTGGATGAACATTTTGCAGTGCTCTCAATTAAAATGCCGGATAGTTTTTGTGGCAGGAATTTCAGGCTCTATGCTACGCCATACCTTCATCACCTATAATCTGCAATATTCTCCTGCACTCTAGTGAAATCCCATTAATAGCGTTGAACAAATGATCATAAACGCTTGGCATCTAATAACATAGTTTTTATGTGATAACACAAGCTGCCAATGGACAAATCCCATAGACTAAATTTCGAATTAGGCAAAAAGAAGAAAATTCATCCGTGCAGCTGGAAAGAACAGACCAGATGAAGTAGAATTGCAAAGTTTGGTGACGAAAGGTTGTAAAATGCGGGTAAGATAGCCCAGCGAAGTTTGAAAATTTTGTATATTTTTCTATGACATGCGGAAATTGTTACCATTTTTGAACCGAAAATGACCAGAAAATAGGCTAAACTTCTGCATGTAATAGAAAAATATACTACATTGCAAACTTTGCAGGGCTATCTTTCCCGCATTTTACAACCTTTCGTCACAAAACCTTGCAATTTCACTACATGTAATATGTTCTTTTCAGTTGCATACTTCTTTTTGTCTAGATCGAAATTTAGTCTACAATGGAATTTGTCCATTGCCACCTTCAAACCATAGTTTCCACACATCATAATTCATTCCTAAAGGCTGGTTTTCATGCGATAGTAATTCATTGTCATCACGTTAGTGCCACAATCTCTCTACGCAGCCGAATTAAAACACTTTCCAACCAATTATTAGTAAAGCAACCGTTAATTAGTAGATTATATGTTTGCTTGACTGAACTACAAAGATATAATCTTTTGGCCATTGAGAGCAGGGCCGTAACTACTGGGGAAATAAATGGGGTGTTGCACCACCCCCCCCCCCCCTCAAAGTTGCAATATTAGAGTTTTGACGGGCAACACACGCTCGTAAGGGGACGAAAGACACTATGAAACATATTTTACCTTTTCTTAAAGTCAATAGCGAATATAAAATGATTTTCAATTGTTTTTAGTGCATATTTCTGAAATACAGAAACCTTAGTATAAATAATGGTAACTGTTTATGTCTATCCCGCTTGCCATGCCAGTTGGGCCATGCCCTTTTTGGTTTTCCGTTGGGCAAAATTTGCCAACACCCACCCTGAACAGAACACCCAAGTTACGGCCCTAGTTAAGAAGTATCGTGACTCGTTGCATACGACAATTTAATAAGACCACATGAAAACCAGCCTTTACTCCATTAATTAATGGAGGTTAAAATTCTTCGTCTATCATAAAACATTTTCTTCATTGATGACCGACAATACATTAGAAACATCGCCAATGAATTACGATACATGAAAAATTAAATACTCTGGGTACCTCTTCATATCTCTTCCTTAGGCCAGCCACCATAGCCTTTGTACTGCGTGGAACATTTGTATTAATGAGAAGTATGTCTAACTCAGGGACTCTAAGATAAGACGATACAAACTTATTAAAGCTTCCATCATTTAACGAGAAAGTTTGTGAAATACAAACAACGAAAATGTTGATTGTCGTAACCTTTTAATATTCTCAAGATTTCCAGATTGAAATTGGGAAAATCCACCTATTGAAACAAAATTCATCTATGAATGGTGTACTAAGGCCGGTTTACACTATGAAAGTTTCTGTGATCAAAGCAGGAATTTTTCACAGGGAAATTGTACGTTCTGAAAAATTTGGAAGAAATATCAGAGTGAAGTAGTTCAGTGCTGAGCACTGTGTTAGTTTCCTTAAATATTTTTGGCAAATTCTTGTAAACCTAGGATTTACCTATCCGAAATTTCCACTTTGATCACAGAAACTTTGACAGTGTAAACCGGGCCTTAAGCAGTGTTGTGATGCCAAAACCTGTGCTTGGATCAGGCCATGCAAACCACATAATTCAAACATGAAATCATAAAGTAATTCACCAAATAAAAAAGATGGTGGCTTGTCGATTTTACTAGAATCCTTTGTGACTCTAAATCATTTTTTGCGACAGTTGACGAATTTTACCTAAACGGCATCAAACTACAGAAAATTAGTATTTTACTCCACAAAGTTGCTGACTTTGTTGATGTCTTCTAGTATTTTTATACAAGCATAAAAAAATTATATGTGGAAAGGATTCAGCTAAAACTGACATACCGCCATCACTTTATTACTACAGTCAATTGTTTATTACTAGATGAACTTTGGTGTAAGCCGTTAGGGATATATATATTTCAAATGTCAATCTTTCATGTCCTGTCCCTAATGCAGAAGTACCTGGTTAACTGAGAGTATGTTTGAGTTATTGCATTTAGTTGTAAAGTTTGACATTTGCTCCACATAGCAGTTCAACTCAGCCTTTCTAAGTATGATAAATACTAGCAAATTACTCACCAAAAGTACTGACTGCATTATCAATACCAGATGGCTTCCCATGAATGATTCTTTCTGCTTCATAAGCCCAATCACAAATCATTTTAAGAGACTCATCTTTTGAAGTGATACTATTGGATGCTACAGTAGTTTGAATGAAGTCTTCAGGTTTCACCATACCAGATGTAATCAACATAGTTGCAGCTAATACTGTGGAATATGATGCAGAAGAACCCAGACCAGCTCCAACAGGAATTTCAGATTTTAACACGAACTTCCCAGGAAGAAAACTGCAGCGAAACATATAGCAACTGCATGGCGAACCCATTAAATGCCAATACATATCTTTCACTCGAACAGCAGATGATTTTACCTATTATTGGAAGAGTCTTACCACTTTTCATGGGTTATCTAAACTAGCCAATTTCTCTCAATTGCAACCATAGCTGGCAATGCACCCCTATGCAATTAACACATATCTTTTACTCTGTCTAACAGCTGATGATATTACTAATACTCATTATGGAAAACTCTTGCCTGCGAATGGCTTAACTAAACTATCCACCAATTTCCCTTGTTAAACAGTTGAATGGCAATGCACCCCAATGTGGTATACATATATATCTTTAACTCTGTCTAACAGCTCATGGTTTTACTCATTATGAGAATACTGTTGCCAATGAATGGATTAACTAAACAAACTGCCAATTCCTCTGTTCACTGATTGATGCGCCCTACACATATATATTTTACTCCATTTAACAAATGATGAGTGGGGGAAAACTGTTGTCAGTGAATGAATGGTTACTAAACTATCTGACCATAAAGCCCAATATGCCCTACTTATATCTTCTACATAGTTTAATCCCAGATAATCTTTCTTATCAGCATGCAGCCCTTGAAACCTTATGCCTAAAGACTAGCCATTAATATGATCAATGTTTTTTGACACTGTTGGGCTCAAACTTTTATTTATAGGTACACTTGATGGCTTAAAAATGGAAACATACCTCTTTTCATAAATAGATCTATACAAATAAACAAACGCCCAGGCAGCTGTGAAAACAACTTCAGATATGTCTTGAGAACCAAGAAATGTCTTGAAAGCATTCACATCAACTGAAAGAATCAGTTACAGCGCATTGTAGTGACTCTAAATGTACAATATATTTGCAGTTGGTAGCTTCACCATTCAATGAGTGACTCAGCAGCCTAAATAGACTACCCAGGTAGAAATCTTACTTAGGATCCTAAGTAGGATCCTACTAAGATCTTAAGTAGGATCTTATTAGGATAATCTTGTCGGATTAGGACCTGACAGGATCTTATAAGATATTTCAGGATCTTGGGTACACACAGAGGTACACACAGGGTACACACAGACTAGTTAGGAAGACAAATCGGCTTTCACATGGGAAGATTCTAGCTCTGGCAAGTAAAATTATCGGGCATTACACAATTACTAAAATGATTTATAACTACAGTAGGATATTTTCTTGCTAATGTTGCTCGAGAAAGCTTTAATCCCCAGCGTTAGGGCTACCACTGTGCTCTTTAAATACATTAGTTTTGCATACTCGTTGGGAAAATCTTCACTTCCTTTAATTGACTGATAGTCCATGATGAAGAAAATCCAAGATCATTAAGATGCAACTCCACTGCCTCATCACTACGTTTTTCCCAAGTCAATGTTGTTCTGAGGTCTACACTTGCAGCAAGAGCAACCTGAAATTGACCTTTTTATTTCACAAATGACCAAGCTATCTCATAAATGGCTCAGTAACAAAGTGGTACCTATTTTACTCTTTAATTCATTAAGACACATTGAGCCAATGCACTCTAGTTTGCTGTTTTACCAGCTGTGTCACTCTAGACATTGGGTCCATTGCATAGTATTTCAACATAATTTTAATCTAGACAAAAATATTATGCCAGCTAGAAGGAGCATTGTCAAATTAGTAAAACTACAAAACTTAGTTGCAAAACGTTGTGAATTGAAAATATAGTTGACAGTCATTAATTTTGCAAATTTTGCAAATTATCACACTGCAAGGCCAAAATTGCTACCTTTTTTGAGAAAAGGGTATCAAACTACAAAAATGTACAAATTTTGCAAACTTTGCATGGCTTTACTTTCTGCATTTTGCACCATATCGTGGTAAAACTTTGCGTTGTGGCTAATTTTACGATTCCCCTTCTAGCTTCAATGGCGATGGATATTCTTCTTAGTGGCCTGATCCAAATTTAGCATATTATGCAATGCATACTGACAGTGTGACCAGACTTGGTAATTTAAATTACTTTCAGTAATTTTTGGCTATTTTTTGGTATGTTTTGGTAATTAGAAAGTTTTAGTAATTACTTCGGTAATTTTTTGAAATTTTTATACTGCACTGTTGTTTATTTGTAACACTGTAAATAAGGTTGATATTTGTATATAAAACGAATATACTATATCGAAACAACTGCTTGGCCATCTTCACCCTGTAAACGAGCTTGCATTTGCAAGGCATTTTCCAAATTTATTGATTTTTTACTCCTTCTCTATCCTATATTCACAGTCAGTGTCAACCTAAAAAGACTGGGAACGAAATTAAAACGGCCAATTCCGAGGTGGGATTACTTAATGGATTACTTCGATGCTTCCACTTATGGTTTGGTAATTTTTTGTTGATTTTGGTAATTTTTAGGGCTTGGCTTGGTAATTTTCTCTGAGAAAGTCTGGTCACACTGTGCATACATTGTACTTGTCAAAAAGTGGCCCTTGCATCTTTATGGGTTAACTAAACAGCCTGACGAGATCTCTTGTTAACCCATTAATTAATGTGCCCAAGGCCAACAGCCCCCCATTGCACCCACAAATACTTCAGTTCTATCTAATGCCTGATGATTTTATTCGTCACAGTGAGACTCTCCCATACATGTGCACGAAGAGAAGAAATCCTTAGATAACTAACATACCTTGCCATACACGACAGCATGTTCACCATGCAAAATAACTTTAGCTGGTGCACTGACTGCCAAATTATTGAACCCCATACTCATTCAATACTATACAACTAAAGTGTACATAGGACAGCTTTATTCATATAAATGACCATGATTGCAGTTCTCCCCCGCATGAAGCCGTCTTGTGAACCAACTAGTGAAATTTGGTGACACTGCGACTAGCACTGAAAGGTACCAATTATTCAAAACCATGACCTTTGTTCTGTACATCAAAATTATATCAAAAAACTGGAAAACAGATTTTTTGACGAAATATTCACTAAGCAAGTCCACAAAGCAATAACATATATGTGAAAAAGTGCACAACGTGAGCGATAGTTGACATAAGAAAATCTTTTCATCTCGCCATGCTATGCAAATTGCAAAAATACATCCCCCCGTCCGACCATTCAGAAAACATCGTAAACAGGGGGTACGAATAATATCGGAATGGTTAGGTAGCGGATTTTGGCATGTGCTGTACTTTCCGAACCTCCAGTTACGCAATTTTAACAAGCTAAGGGGAGGGGGGAGGGCAGTTGCCCACAATCACTCAAGAAATCTTTTCTCTATAACGTTGAAACCGGCTAGAAATTTGTTGGGGGCCATATCAGTTTTCATAAAATTCATAGCTTTGTAAATTCTTCTGGCCCAAATCTCCAGAATGCCGAAAATAGCATTTCAGAAGTTCTAGAATTGAAAGAGTTTTCATGAGAGGCTGAGAGCATGTCCCGAGACGACCCTAAAACGTGTTCGCCCCCCAAAAATCAGGCGCTGGCAACGCCCGTGCTTTTCACACGCGTACACGTATTTAAAGTTTCATAGTCTTTATGGGTAGCCGCGCGAATGTGCAGCTAACCACTATGTTGCACACTGAAAACTACCATGTTCACTGAGTCAGCAAAAAAAGGGATGTACCTCCCACAATTTAAGTCAACAAGTACTGGTATGCAGATGCTCATTGGACGTTACACGAAACCGACTATGCGCATTTTTGAGAACGACTACTAACAAAGGCAAAGGCCACCCACAGTACGCTATGCGTACCTATTTTCAAAGACACATGAACAAGTAGATAAGATAGGTTTTATATAATCAAAATTTAAGCCCGGTTCAAACGTCGAACTTTTCATGTGCCAAATCGAATGCAAATGAGCCTAAACAAAGACTTGTGCTC
>JAODVQ020467379.1:0-10370 GCA_025400075.2 Phenganax stokvisi
AATTTTCCATGTAAACAGAGGTAAAAAACAGCCCTACAGGGAGGGCTAGCCCTCCTTGTAGGGCTCATGTAAACAGCCCCTAATTTACGCAGTGTTTCTGTGGTACGTTTCTCGTCCTACCTTCTGATTCGCTGTTCAGTGAGCCCTGACTACCAGAAGTAGCCAATGAGCTATCAACAGAAACGCCACTTTCCGACTTTCGGTTTGCACGGCCGAGCGTCGAAGGAGGGGACTGTTCCGAGCCACTTTCCGATAACGCTTCTGCTTCTTTTATCACTTCCGTGAAATCTACACGCGAGTTTGCATCTGGAAGAAATATAGATTTGATAAGTGTATTTGAAGTATTAAACATAAATTTATTTAAACTACAAAACGTTAAATCTTGAAGCTTGGTTTTCATATATCGTAATCATCGGCGATGTTCCAAGATCTTTTGTCGGTGATCCTTAGATAAAAGTTCACTCCCTAAAGCCCGTTCTCCACTACGCGAATTTTTTCGAGCGAAAAATAAATCCAGCGATGTGATTCGCTAGCAAAATAATTTGCCTCGAAAAAGTCGAAAACGAGCCAATCACGTTGCCAGATTTCTTCTTTGCGCGAGCAAATTCGCGTAGTGGAGAACGGACTTATTGATCGATGACGACGAAGTCAGTTTAAGACATCGCCGATGAATTAAGGCCTGGATTAAACGTCGCTCTTCACATGTGACGAACCTATTGCAATTGACCAAAAGTTTTTATCTGAGCTCGTGTGCATAAGGTTCGGCACATGAGAAGAGCGACATTTGACCTAGGTGGGCCTACGATGCAAAAAAAAACCAGGCTTAAAATAGCACACGACCGAAATAACAATGTCAATGTAATATTTATACTAAGAAGAATATTGAAGATATAGACTGCAGTATTACATGAAAGTCACGATCACAGCAAGGTACAATACATAAGGACGGCATGAGATCACGACGTATACAGATTTAACCCACGAGGATATGAAATGATCAGATATCAACTTCATATGATTGCCATCAGGAGGCGTTTGTCCCTAGTTTAGTATAGGTGCTCTCCTGCCGTTAAGCCCGCTTTACACAGTCAAAGTTTCTGCGATCAAAGTAGAAATTTCGGGTAGATAAATCCAAAGTTTTCAAGGATTTGCTAAAAATATTTAAGGGAACTAGTACAATGCTTAACACTGAACTACTTCACTCTGATATTTCTTACAAATTTCTCAGAACGTAGAATTTCCCTGCGAAAAATTCCTACTTTGATCACAGAAACTCTGATAGTGTAAGAGGTGACTCTTTCTGGATCTCTCCGAAGAAGAGCTTAGAAATGCAGAACTATCCAGTTCGTACAAAGTTCTGATTAAAAAAATTCTATAATACATCATTGCACTCATCGGAGTTTGGGCAAAGACCAAAGTCAAAGTACGTTCAAGCTAAGCTCTTCCACTTTGCAAATGAGCGGCATTCTTTCTCACAAACAATTAGGAAAAGCATTTCCTGTACTGCTAGAAATTGTGTCAAGATATTACTTCGTAACACATTTATAGCGCTTCGATCGATTACCTACGAATTTATAAGTTGACACATTTGATCGTTCAATCTATTGACTATAGATCTGTCATCCGAATACGCAAAATATGCGAATTCGTGTTGATCTACTTTATAGCTTAAACATGCAAGATCGTTTGGTCTAACTCTAAGCGCGATTATTTCGCACGTAATGACACGCAGGCATGAATATTAATGATGCAAATATTCTAGAAGCAAAGTCTTTGAGGAAGCAAATGTTTTGAAAACAGGTCATAGCAACGTTGTAAACGAGATTTTTGATAGAGATCTGCCAAACTGTTCTTAGCGTGAAAAGATTTTATATGTCAACACTTCGTTTCAGCTCACGACAAAATTAAACAAATACAATCTCGAACTCATATATTTGTGACCATAAAATTGTTCATTTATTTATAGAATATTACTTTTAAATGCAAATGACGACCACACAACGACAGTAGCGTCTTTCATGTTTCTAAATACTCTTTAACCAAATATCAAACATAGAAATTTGCAGCAAGTATTCGTTGAAAGTCTTGAATTGCCGAATGGAATTCAAAAATTGCGATTAACTGTCTTAATGTATGATTAACATTTTACGTGAAACGTTTTCAGGATCATCGATAAAACCTCTACGTACACACGAATAAATTTCATAATACAACAGACGAAACACCGTGAAAATATTTTGGGCTTTTTTTGTATAATATATTGATATATATCTCGTCTCACGAGTTTTGCTTGATAATACGTACTTGCTTAGCTGAAAGAGGCTTACATCTCAAAGTGTGAAATACAGATAGATTTCATAGCAAAACAATAAAACATAACTAGCTTTTTCTGGACGGCGCGGTAGACTAATTCCTGCCTACAAAGATTACCCCAGATTTGTATATATGTCTACGTGATAAAATTGGTAACTAGACGTAAATCAAACTTACCATTATGGCTTTGCTCAATTTTGTGCGCTTTCACTCCGTTCGACTTTGGTTTTGGTGCTACAGCCGGAGGTGGAGCTTTCTTATACGACTTTGGTTTTACAGGAGGTGGTCTTCCCTTCGCCTTAGCAGTTTCTGCATGTATTTGATGTTGAAAAGAAGCTGCAAGATCCTTTACACCATCCACACTGTCATCCGAATGTCCATTCATATCGACGTTTTCTTCAATGAAAGATTCACCAGTATTTTTAAGAGATTCTTCAACAACTTTCAACTCCTTGTTGCTCTGCTCGAATTCTGTATCCAATATAGCTTCGTCTGCTACTGATTTCTCAACCGACGAGGTTTCATCAAAATTCCTCTTACTACCACTGATATACGAGACTTTTGGAATCGCATACTCGCCCACGCGCTCGTCAGCAGCAACGCGCGGGACGCCCACGTGCATGACATCATCGCTCGCACAATCGCTTTTATTGTCAGGCATCACTGGAAACTTTACTTCTTCTTCGTTCGCTAAAAAGTTGAAAACTCTTTTCAGATGAGTGTGTCCTACCAACTTCAACCTTACAAAATTCTCCCTAAAATTTTCTTTACTTAGGTACGAGGTAGGGCTTCGCCCAATCCAACTTATTCAGGAAATGTCGCATATTTTTCCCCAAACAAGGAGAAAAACAATCAAATCAAGTCACGAATTTGCATATTAAGAGGGCACTCCTTTACGCCAGATGGCTCTCACACCTACTCAGGATGTATTTCGTTGCCATGACAATCACAAAGACAGTCTCTGAAAGACTTTACATGAAGTTTCCGATAGGAACGTGGAACACACGCGAGTAACATGCAGAAATAAACTCATCCTCCTAGATTTGTAAGTCGGTGAAGTTTTCAGAAACGACATCAAGATGAAAGGTTGTAATTTTTTCATTATCACTGAAAACTTTGACGGTCTACAGATTCACGAAGATGAAGTTTTGAAACAAGAATATAAATTACAATTCTTCTTTAAAGTATTTAAATATTATAATTGTATAAAACCCCTGATGTTCATATAGGCACTTTGAATCCATTAAAATAAAGTGTTTAGGTTTGCATCAGTAAGTCAAAAATGAGAAAAGTCAACGATGAAATACAGCAAAAGCTCACCGGTTGCTTAAAAAAGGCGATTTTTTCCAGTATTTCCCACAGCAGTGCATGATAGAGATATTTTTAGACGTAAAACTTCTACCACAACTTTGTTGAAGTTTTTTATTACAACACCCTCTCAACAGTACTTTCAAGTAAAAATTGTCCTCCTTTTAGAGTATATAAAACTTGTTTCAAAGTCGATAATTAACTTTACTCAAATTGTCTGAATCATTACTAAATTCATTTCATTCATTTTTTTTTGTTATGTTGTTGTTAAGATTAGTTTAAAATTATTATTACTGATTCAGTATCAATATTTGGCAATATTGAAATATAAGAAGTGATAAAATATCTACCACTCTATACTGTAGCCAATACAATAAATAACTAGCTGACAATTTTCTCTGATCACTAAAAATCTTCAAGCAGTCTACGTATACTTGCAAGATACTTAAACACATCTTATACAGGTACATATATATTCACTATATTTTCATGTATTAAAAGCTCTGTTTGCATTTCAAAGTCTTCATTGCAAGAGATATTTGAAATACTTGATTTCCACAGGATGAGATCTATACTGTATGAACAAGGAAAGAATCGCGTTTTAAACAACCGGTGGCTTCCATTCGTTTGTACCTCTTTGTTGTAATTTCTTCGCAGCAACGATGATCCTTCGTTGATGTCCAATCATTGTAATTCCGATAGCTTCAAGATCTTCCTTGGTAATATCGTACAAAAATTCCAGTTCATCAAAACCTCCATCAATAAATTGCTTCTCATACTTCGACAAACCCAGAGATTGAAGCCACGAAGGAACATTGTTCTAAAAGAAACAACAAAAATTAAATTTATCATAGTATGACCAGAATGCTTTCAATATGACTCTATTGAGTACTGCTAATTTCTTCGGGTACATCAGTTTTCACCTGAATTAAAACAGAAGTGAAAAAGGCAATTACTAAATAATTCACTGATGTACAACCGCGTACATGTAAGTACCTCATAAGCACGTTCTGGAATTGATAACTTAGAAGCCTCAGATAAAAGACGTTTCCGATGTCCAGTTTTTGTTATCAAAATATCTGATAAATCCTGAAAGAATAGTTCATCACTTCAAAATACAATTCTCCACTAGAATCTTAAAGGTTCATCATTATATATAACATTTACCTCTGCTGTTACGTCTGCCATTGCAGAAAGGTCAAAGCCAGCCTCTGCGAAATTATCCATGTACGTGAGCAACTTGGATTGGGCCAGCCAATCATAGAGTTCGTTATATTCACGCATCTATTGAATGAAAGTTATTGCTGACAAATCGCTGTACAAAATATGGGTAATATTGAATGGTATGATAACGCAACATGATAAAATAAGCAAATAACATATTCTCAATTAATTATAAGTTTCTAAAAGAGCTAATGTTGACAATGTTGGCAAAATTTAAATCAACAAAACATTAAATCATGAGCTGTTTTCCAGTGAAATAATCCGAGGTAAAAACGACTTTGTGAAAATGTTCAGTTCTACACAATCGGCATGACCTCAACGTTGTAACATATCATTTAGCTGACATTATGCTGGTTTTGACTATAAAAGTCCTCACATAAAATCCCTCCTCAGAGTTTATTTTAGAAGCAATATGAGACATACGATCCAGCAAATTAACAATGTTCAACGCAGTTTATCATATAGCATTCGAGCCTTCAAACGCCAGACAATTTCAATCCTTGAGGAAAGATCTCTCATATTGTTACTAAGTACTCACTCTAATATTATCCGGTCCAGCCGAGAGATTCGCGGCAACCTGAGGCACTGGAGGAACACGTTGAACAGGCAACAGTGTTGACTCTGAAATGAAACAGAAATTCAACAAATCGCTACAGAACAATAGATTTGATAATAGTACTAACGAATTGAAAATGAAGTTCAAGTAAGAAAGAAATTTAAAGAGATTTATAACTGTAACAATAATTTACTTTCGTCCGACTTTTCGCTCGATTCGTCATTCGTTTTTTCTTGTTTTCCGTCACAGCTGCCTGGAAATACAGATCATGTTAATACTTTTCATTCTACAGACGTGTAGTAGTCTTGTTTGTGTTAAAAAACACTGATTACAACAAACACAATCTTACCACAAGGTTGCTTCCCTTCTCCGCTGACCTCACAATTTACGTAGCAATGACGACACGGCTTCTCAGGCACACCTAACTTCGGCGGGCTTCTTTGGCCCGCATTCTGGGGCGCCTTATCAGATGAACTTCCTAAGCGACGTACTTCGAAGTTCCTCGTCTTCAAAGGAATAAAATTCTCGTAAAGCTTTGAGGACACGCTCAGGGGTTTTGGGGACGTGACTGGTTGGACAGGTGAAGATAAGGTCGCAGAGTGCTTTAACGGGGTGACCATTACATATCCCTTCTTATCCACATCTGCCTCTGGTTGAGTCCATAGTTTTTTCAGTCTCGACATGTCTTCATAACCTGAATGAGATTGCGATCTGGTAGGAGGTTGTAAAGCAGAGGTGTGGGCCTCCGTCTGCTCTACTGTTTTGGATGGGGTGTTGAATTCTGTCAATTCCAAAGTTTTAAGAGGTGGGGGGGTGTCTTCACTGGAGTCCATTAACGTAAGTGGGGGAGGTGGGAAATCGCCCAAAGAAGTAGAGGAGGGTGAAGTTAAAGTTGTCGGGACCGGGGGTAGGGGAGGCGTTGGTGATCTTTCTTCTTGGGTAGGTGGGTTGGTGATCATGACAGTAGGCGATAAAGGTGAGTCAGTCTCGGGTGGCGGCAGGGGGGATGACGGGGAAGAAGGTGATCTTACACCGGGGCTACCAGCTAATAAGGTATGGGGTTGTACTTCCATTGGCTTGGGGAGGGGGGGTAAAGTTGATGAATCAGAACGTGCAGATTTGTTAGCAAGGGTAAAGGGTGAAGTCTCAAGTATAAGAGGTTGTGATCTAGGTGTAGCATTAGGTGACATAACTGGCGAGGGTGTAGCTGATCCAGAGGGAGGAGGTGGTGGGGGAGGAGGTGGTGATGTCCCCCGCCTATCAGCCCGGAGAGATGATTTCTTCTTTTCAAGGTTTTGAAGTAGCTCAGGGTCTACAATGGAAGGGATTGAAGGTTGATCCGCTGAGAGCGAGTGATGTTTTATTAAGGGGAGCGGGGGGAGATCTTTTGAGTGGGTGACCTGAGAGGAGATTGTATTGTGTTGAGTATTGATTGATAGTAATGGAGCTTTTGGTGGAAGGTCAGTTTGTGATGAAGTATGATCAAGGTCTGCTTTGGGATGTTCCTCTTCGTTTTGTTGCACTTTCTTGTTTTCTTCAAGCTCTTGCTGTTGTTGAAACTTCTCTTCCCCTTGTGGTTCTTTCTCTCGTTGTTCATTTTCTCGCTTTTCTTTCTCTCCTTCTAGTTTCTTTCGCTGTCTTTTCAGTCTTACTTCTTGCTGTCGTTGCAACTCTTCCCGCAGTTTATCCTGTACAAAAGCATCGATTTTAAACATAGATCATTTCAATACGACTTGAAAACACAGTAAATTTGCAAGCTTCTATAAAACTTTCTTACAAGTATTTCAACACTACATAGTTTCACTACTTGAACGATTCACTCTTCAACTATTAGTTGTTGATATATTTATCATGCAACCATTTCTCCAATTTTAAGTTACAGGCGAAAACGTACCTTATCTTCAGGGCTTTGTTTTCCCAGCATCTGTTGTCCGAGTCTTGCATAACTACCATTCACTCGTACTGATTTCTGGGTCTCACTTGTCCTCACAATATCCTTATTATCCACACTTGTACTCCCATGTTCGTTAGTACCCCCTTGATTATTCGGTATCCATACGTCAGCGTACTCTGTTTTTATCGGTGACGCAGGCCCAGCCTGAAATGATAAAACCAAGTTTTCATGCATCGTAATTCAATGACGATATCGCACTGACTTCATTGTCGATGACAATCGATCAGCAAACGTTTTATTGATGGGAAATCATTTTTTTTCATTGCTAATTGGCAAGAGAATGAAGAGTATCGTTGATAAATTGCGATACATAAAAACAGACGTACTGAGACTATGTACCTTATTTTTATCATTATGCTTCTCCACAACAACTATATCCAAATAATTCAGCTTTTTCCCCTTATCATCGACGTCGTTTTCCGATTGTAATCGAGTACTGTCGGCCGTGTTTCGGCGAGCATCGTTACTCTTCGCTCGATGATCGTCGTTTTCCGACATGGATCGGTTTGGCGGCGCCTTCTTACGGAAACTGCTCATCCTAGGAGCACGCGACTTGCTTGCTACTGGCTGATTGGCTAAAAGTGAGACAGAAGAGGTTTGGAAACTTGGCAGATTTAAAAACTTCTATGACGAATTGAAGAGTTCTAAACCATATCAAGTAAACGCACGTGGTGAAACAGTTACTATTTCAAACGTATTTGAGACTGTGCCAACAGTGGAAACTCTCGAAGCTTCACTTGACGAGCTCGATGATCTTTTTACTGAGTTACGAGAAGGCGAACGCAGCACTTGAACGACAGAGGAAGGAAAAAAACCAATTCTCTCTTTCTGATGGATAAAGAATAAAACAGAAATATTTTGTAAGTGATAGCCACACCATAACAAGAAAGGTAGTTATAATGTTGTTGTGAACGTTCCTCTAAATCCGAAATCAAAATCTTACCTCTTTGTCGTCTCTAACACATCCTTTCCACATGCCATCTTTTCTTCTGTCCAAAACCTGCAATACAACATTAAGTTAACATTACACAATATAAAAGTCTTCCAATCACGGTCTTCTGTTACTTACCAATACTATATCTCCCATGCGTAAAGTCAAAAAAGTATCATCTTTGATATTAGCATAATCCTTGATTGCTTTGGCATAGACTACCTCGACTGACGCTTCTGGAAATTTTATTCAACAGAAAATCAATGTTTACTGATTACTGTGAATCCACGTATACAAATACTTTAAATGTCTTAGTTGTGAACGGCTGAATGTTTTTTTGGAAATTAGGTGAGTAGCTACCTCTTAAAATATGTTTAATCTCAGACGAGGCGCCAGATTTTGTAAACAGTGTTACTATATCCAGCGCTGTTTGTCCCTCTCTGTTTTTCAAGTTTACTTCGATACCAGCTTCAACCAAATACTTGACGACCTCAGTCTTGCCATACAATGCAGCTTCATGTAGGCAACTGCCCGTTGGTCCTCTTTGATTGATGTCTGCACCAGCTTCAACTAACAGCCTGACAATATTAAACGAAGAAAAACTTCCGGCTGTGCAAACAGGATTGAGCAAGTTGAAAACATGAAACCTTCTCTGGTTGAAACGTTAATTCATTAAAAGCTTTTGGCTACCAGTCTATACCACAGAATACAAATGTGAGAAAGGACGCTAATAGCTTTGGAATCCTGACACTCGGCTCTTTTTCATCAAGCCACTTCAGGAAAAGACACTTTCTAGACAATATACTATGAGCAATTACAAAGAATCGTTAAATTTCACACTTTTCATACTTCTGCTTGAAAGATATTGTATCTTTTAAGCCCCTTTTACAGGATGAAATTTTCTTTGACAAAATTCATTCGTGAAATATTTTTTGACCAGGTGAATTAGGAATTTTCAACAAATTTAATTTGAAAAATGCATTTGTTCTAAAGCTGAGTTGTTCTCAAACTAAATTTGTTGTAAAGTCCTAATTTACATGGTTAAAAAATATTTCACAAATGAAATTTGTCAAAGAGAATTTGGTCGCGTAAAAGGGGCTTTATATATCAGTGTATCATGTACAGACTCACATGTAGTTTCATATTTCAATCCTAGCGTCCTTTCTCACCTGATAGCTGCAAAATCTTGTAATAAATTAATAATGCAAACAGAGAAAGTTTTATTTTTTCAACATCAAAGTCACTTTTGCAACTTCATGACGTTGTGGAATGATCTCAGGTGGATGAATCTTATTTAAGTCTCTCCTTCAAATTATAATCATTAATTCTCTGATACTCTCATAGATTGCTTTAACCAATACATAAAACACTCGAAAACTTGATTCACTGACCTGACAACATCACAATGCCCAGTCTTGGCTGCCATGTGCAATGGTGAAGCTTTTTCTTGAAATTCTTTTGGATTCAGCAATTTCTCACACTTTCCATGACTGTTGTTCAGTAAAATTCGAACAACCTTTTAAAGAAAATTTCTCAATAAAATAAAGCTTAATATTCGATTACAAGCAGCATTATCATTGATTGTAGGAATTTTGAAAGAGATACAGTACCTCCAAATGTCCAAATCTACATGCCAAGTCTAAAGCTGTTTCTCCTTGATTATTTACCACAGTTGGATCACAGTCATGGTCAACCAAACGTTCAACCTAAAGATTGTTGAAGTTTTGAACTTTAAACAAGTTTCCAGACAATAAAAGATAGGTTACCACTAGTTTTTGCTACCTAAGCTGATACCTAATTGGTCAATCAATTAGGTTAAGATGCATCTCATTGGTTTATCTTTGCAAATAGTATTTGTATTGGTAATGGAAGTCTAAACCTCTCTCATGCCTTGCATGGCAATTGCCTGTTTCAATATATAGTTACAGTCCATTTCAGAAAACTTTTGCCTAAAATATTCCCAACTTCTTTCGGTAATTTGGAAGTTCGGAACCAAGTTCGCAAGTTCATAATGAAATTTACAATCTGATTGGTAAACAAAGCCTCTGATTGGACGATGAGAAAAGACAGCCAATCAAATGCGT
>JAODVQ020467486.1:4051-24333 GCA_025400075.2 Phenganax stokvisi
AGTGAGTGATATTAAAGTTATCAGATTCAATGCACGTGTGTTTGCGGTGATTATGTACTTTACTCAAGGGACATGTAATTCTTGTAAGAGTAGCTTGTTTTCTTGTAAAGTTATCACTCCTATCACAGCTGTTTAAAACATTAATTGCTCTACACACCCACAATTAATATGTACTTGTTGTCCTCTAGCTACAGAAGTGGTTTTTTGGTAGTAATTGGTAACAACTCACCAGCTGGGAGATTCCTAATTTAAAAATACTCATCAGCAGCTGATGAGGTTTACAAGTCAGCTGATCAATTAAATTTATTATGGCCTTTGTAGAGATCCGGCACATGTGTCTACTGTTCCTACTAAGCCCAGGCACACATACCATTATAGAGCAATGGTATATAGTGCAATGGTAACCCAGGTACTGCTTACACCACTTTTACATGCACATGTGGTGCGAACTCAGATTGGATGTTATTCTGTTCACATTGACCTTGGGTAGTATACAAGTCTAAGTGAAGTGGGTTAAACCTAGGTTCTGAAGCCAGGTTCAACCTGGTTTAGTCACTTATGTGAATGGGGCATCCCACATCCAATCCGGGTTCACCCAATCCTATGTTAAAGGAGTGTAATACGTCCCAATCCTCATAGAGGCCATCTCTCTATCTCTCTTTCTCTCTCAACTTTGCCTCAGTAAACACACCACAATAGAGGACCAAAGGCTATCACATAACCACAATGTATGTGTTTTAACTGTCTCCTAGTGTATGTAGGGCTTGCTAGAATACCCTGTGGCTAGGCTGAATACACTAAGCCCTCCTCTATATGGTTAGACTAGAGTTGTAATGTAGGCTGTTTTACTTGGGTTTGGTTTGTACAATAAGTTATCGCAATAAGTGTTTTATTTGGACACAGAATGGTTATTTAGGCACTGCTATCCTCTCTTCTTATGTATGTGGCCACAATACAAAGACTATATCATTTAGTACAAGTGGAGCGAAATAGCATTCTTTCACTGCATTCTATTTTTCTTGATTGGTTTGCTCTATCTTTAGTAACGTTTCTAAATTTAGCCTTTTGTATTATAGTTACTGCTGCACTCTTTTCAAATAAAGACGGTGATAGTATCTGAGCTACGAAGGGTCTAAGTTTTATATTATAGACTAAGTTACTGTAGATTAGATAATATGCAGCATATAATTATCTCACTCACTCGGTTCTGTCCTGTTTCTCAATGGTTGACCCAGGACTTCTTGGGGCAAATCCTGGACGGCGTCGATTGGATGCACGTGAACAACATAGTCCACAGAGATCTTAAGCCGCAGAATATTCTCGTCAGCTGCGATGGAAAAAAGTTGAAAATTGCCGATCTCGGACTCTCTCGGAGCATTGGCTCAAATGTGGTCCTTTCAACACAGGTATAATACATACATACATTATCATTGGGACATAGGTACCGTATAGCGGGAAAGTTTTTAAAAAGTGCCATCAATTGAACAGGTAGTGACGCAGTGGTACAGAGCTCCAGAAGTTCTCCTTCACTCATCGTATAGCAAACCTGTCGATGTTTGGAGCGTCGGTTGCATCTTTGCTGAGATGATCAGAGGAAGGTTTGTTGCACCTCTCTATAGTGGACAACTTGTCCTTTATTCAGAGGTTTTAACTTTATAAAGCCCTCTTTATAGTGTACAATTTGTCCTTTGCTCAGAGGTTTTAACTTTACAATGTAGTGTGCTAGTTCAAACCACTCCCTCTCTATAGTGGACAAATTTTCCTTTAATCAGAGGTTTCCACTATACCATAATGTGTGCATTATTGTTATATATACACACAGACCACTTTTCGCAGCCAGAAGAAAGGGAGAAAAGCCTCAACTTGAAGAGATATTTAGGTACGTATTCATACCATAATTTATATAAGTCAAATTTTCTGAATAGTAAATTATGCACATTTAGGACCGTTTCACTTGATGAGCTTATTTCATGAGCCTGTTGGAACGCATTTGAGAAATTATTTTGACAAAAATGTTCATTTGGACCAGCTTAATAATGAAACGCAATATTATGGTATAAGAACATTCAAATGTGATATTTTTATTCCCAGTATAATAGGAACACCGACCACCCTGCAATGGCCGGCAGAGTCGAGTATAACAGTCGATCAATTTGCTCAGTTCAAAGCCAAACCATGGTTACAACTACTTCCAGAGGCTTCAGACGATGCACAGAACCTTCTATCCGTACGTTTTGAGATTCACATAAATATTTTACGTAATGTTCTATTTAAGTGAATTTTTGATATTTTTCTTGCCAACAGCAAATGTTGAAGTTTCAGCCACTGGAGAGAGTGTCTGCAGAAGATGCACTGCGTCATCCATACATAGCACACACATCTCTAACAGAGGATGAAGAAGAGGAGGAAGAGGAGGGATACAATACACCAGACTCTACCGATCCATCCTCATCACCCTCTACCTCCTCCTCCACCTCCTCCTCCTCAGACTCCAGCCCTCAATTGGACGTATCAAATGCCTCCGACTCCGGAATTCTCCCCGACTCCACCTCTTGATCCAGTGGGTGTGGCTATGGGCGTGGCTAGCTACTCAATAGAGCACTAAGCAAGCTCGAAACCTTTTTATATATGTATATCTGTATACTTTTGTTGGTGATGGGTCCCATGTTTGATGTAAAGGGTTTTTTGTTGACCAAAGATTAAATATTACAGATGATGATATTATACAAAAATGATATTAAAATCACACAAAGTATGATTAAAAAACCTGCTCCAATTGATTGATTCTAACACCTACTGATTGAGAATAAAATTTGTCACACGCTAAACTAGAAGTATATCTACACTAAGCATCAGCCTCCCGGTATATATATTATATGAAAGAATAAAACTGCTGAAGGGTTTTTATATAAAGATCTTTAGTTGCCTGCTATGGTCGTCCAAACGCATCCAGCCACTTGTTGAGCTCCTCCTCCAATTGTATCGACTTCGAGCGAAGTTCCTCCGCCACTTGGGAGGGCGAACCTTTCTTGATGTCAATGATAGTTTTTATGAGGGTGTAAAGGTTGCCAAGACACACCGTGAGTATTACCGTAAAAGCGATCGTCCCGGCAATTACGACGCTCAGTCGTAGCTTAGAAACGACGCTGCGTAGGAGCTTCTGCGGGTCGGATATCAGGTTACAAGCCGCTTTTTGTAAAATTTCGCAGAGAAACGCACCTTCTTCGCTGTTCAAAATGATTCCGGCATCGCATAAGAGGCTCTCGAATGCTTCCGCGATGAGAACAACGGAATGGGTGACTTCACCGAGAGCGACTTGGGTCCAGCTCTGAATGGACGCAATGTCCGTCTCCTCCTTAGGGTCGGCGAGAGCGATAGTGTTAATGGCGTCGTCACAGTAGCTTTCGAACTCTTTCCAAAGCTGTTTGACAGTCTCGCACTGTGCTTTGTCCAAATCGATCGCCTGTTGAAGCTTTTCCAGCTCGATTTTCTCGCGTACCTTTTCGCTCACGTGAGACCCGGCCGCGGTGAGCGAGCCAGCAGCAGCCATGCTAGCACCTCCAGCAGCTATTATAAGACCTAACCCCAGTGTTACGGGTGTCAGTGCTACTCCAGCGGCGGTAACAACGCCTCCGGCCAACCCAGTTGCGGACCCGACCACCCGTACCACATTACCGTCTCTGTGACGTTTCTCCAGTTCGTCGGCGACGCTGTTGAGCTGCGCGATTGACTCGTTGCGACAGTGGATCATTAGCTCGATGGCTGGGACTAGCTCCTTGTACTTATCGTAGGCCACTGGGAGTAGCTGCTCTAGTCTTTCCAAACTGACTGATTTTCGACTAGCTGTCTCCGCCATCATTAGAGGGTCCAGATGTACGTGTTTACTCCGCATATAATCACGTGGATACGCATGCGCATTGATGCAACCCCGGAAAAGAGGAGCACACGGCGGCGCTGTTTCACAGAGAGAGCTCTCTCTTTGGGGCGGGCGCACTCGTTGAAAGCCAGTAAAAGGAACCTAATGAGTGTATACAAGACAGACAAAGCAAAACTTTAATACATCAGTCATGTAAGAAGAAAAGACATAAATCGGATAGGGCATTTTATTGTATTATAACATTATTATAATAATTTATAGTATATAAAAGCATAGATAGTATACATACGTAGTGTAGCTATATAATATAATATCTTGGTAAAAAGTGTCCATAAGTCATCCAGATTTTTCTAGAGCCTCCTCCCATTTATCACACTCTTCTTTGAGCTGTCTAGACTTGTCACGCACATCCTCCGCCACTTTAGAGAGTGATCCTTTGTGCACATTGAAAGATGTCGAGAAAAGAACCCAGAGATTTCCTAACCCAATCAGTGCAATCAGGCTAAAACCTGCCACACCAACAACTACAAAGATGTGATTTGCTAGCAATGATATGAGACTGCCTGGTGTGAATACCCCTCTGACAATGTTCTTTGCCGTTTCAGCTAGAGTGGTTAAAAGTAAAACAAAAATTACATCTTCCTCTTCATCTTTAGTCATGTTATTCTCTCCTTCCCTCTTTTTAATTGTTGTCAGTTCTTTGTAGGCTGCATTTAGTGCGTCTGCTACGACTGAGACTGAAGATTTAGTGACCCTAACAGCTCCTAGGACCCATGTTTTTAAAGACTCGAGATCTGGTTCCTCCGAAAGATCTGCATACTCGAGTGTGTGGATAATCTTTTCACAGTGGTCGCTGAAGTCTCCCCACAGCGATTCGACACAGCAGCACTGCTCACGGTCACGATCAATAATTTCCTGAACTCCGGCTAGGTCTACCGTTTCCATTACTTTCTCCACTACTGATGATCCAGCTGATGTTAGTGTCCCGAGGACCGCCATGGTACCCCCTACGCCTAGCGTCATACCACTGACTACACCCGCAACCAGAGCGCTCGTCCCGGCGGTGAACGGCGCTAAAGCTAATCCGACGCCACCAATTGCTGCTCCGGCCGTTCCTAAAACTCCAGCGCTCGCTCCCGTCAACTTGGCGATGTTTACGCGGTGATGGCGGCCGTCCAACTTGTCAGCCACTGCGTTCATGGCTTCCACTGTCTCCTTGCGATAGCGCACCAAGGTCTCGAACTCCTCACGAATTTCGGTCTGGGTCTGCAGGGCCGCCGAGAGTGGCCGGCCTAGTTTTCGCTGGCTCTTCGAAGTTTGTCGCTGGAGTCGCGGTCGCGGCATCTTCTTCTCCCAAATCAAATAACCATGCTCTAAAATGTTTATTTAGCTAAGGGGCTATGTATACACTACGCTGCGTTACTACTCGCAGGTCTGCGCATGCGCAATATCGTCTAACTCGTTCCAGGATTAATAAAACCAAGCTGATGAGTATAATCCCTACAGTGTATGTGTATACCTAAATACTGCAGTTTATATATACCAGTTTCACTTTTCCTCACACCACTCGTTTTCTTTCCGAATCTGAAGAACAAAGAAAAACAAAGAAACACACAACTCTCTCCCTCCCTCTCTTTTTTCTATCCTCTCTCTATATATCTCCTCTCTCTTCACCTGCTCTTCCTCCTCTGGTGTGAAGTCATTCTTTATATTGAAAGTTTTTCGTATCTCTTCAGGACTCTTACCTAAGAACAACAGTTCGGACACACATAATTCAATTACTAAAAAGGACACCGAAATGAAATGTATGCTAAATGAAAAGCATTGAAATGAATTCTTATGCATAAATATACCCTTGATCATGTTGGCAACTGTTTTGCATGTCACATCCAATAACCCCTTTATATCCAGGTAATTCGCAGCCTGAAGATGAAAAAAATGAGGTCTTTCAGTTCTGCAGGAAATATAATATATTTTTCTTGAAATTTTACCAGAATGAGTTCGAAGAGGGTTCCCTGGTCGACTTTAAGGAATTCCTGATCCCAGGGTTCAATATCGTCTGTTCTCTTCTCCTTGTTCTCGTCATCCTCTGGTAGAGGAGGGTCATCTTTGTGGTGAACTGCCCAGTCTATAACCTGTTCATTGGAGGAGAGAGAGAAATACTGTTACTGGATCTCTCATAATGTTCAATGATTAGCCTCCATGATACATGGATCACTTAGCTGGTAACTGCGGCCACCTTTGCACTATAGTTTGCCTGGGCTTCGTGAGCCCAGTAGAAGGCACAGCTTATGGAACCCCCCAGCAAGTCGGGCATGAGAACAGAAGGTTTTTCACTCAACAGATGTGACAAACTTTTTTCATGATAGCTCCGTTGACGTTAGGCAGTGGTACTGGCTCCTCATCGTCCTCGTCCATACCCAAATCTACACACAGTCACACATATTTACACACAGCCATGAGTATTTACATACATTACGAAGATCGATAAAGTAACACTCAAAACGAAGATTCTCTCAGGTAGATATATTACCTTCAATCATAGTCTTTATGGTGTTGGAGGCCTTGGCTATCTCGACGTCCACCTCGAATATCTCACCGTCAGAGCTCTGTAGTTTTATCATCGGCATCCTGTCGACCACGCCTACAGCCTAGGGAAAAAACAGGCGGTAGCGCACCTTGACTAGCTATGAAAAGATACTATATTTGTATCTTACACGAGTTGTTTGTAAGAACTCCCGATGTATGGCCGAAAAACAGGCGACCGGTCAGATCCGGAAGAGAATAATAAGGAGAAAGGGAGAGAGGGCCGGCGTAGGATCGGTTCAAAGTTTACCGCGAATTGGCCGCATCCAGCGCATGCGCATTGCACAAAAACGGCAAATAAAACTAAAACGCGCGCGCACACACGCGTACAAACAAGAACTTTGCTGCGAGAAGTGGAAGAATATGGGAGATCGCGACAAACGCGCCATCTCTGTACGTCTCGGCATCAATAGTGGCCGCCACTCGCCGAACACAGAACCACCGAAAGGCGTCTTGGTACGCTAAGCATCTGCCTTGCATTCGCGCTAATTCAACAATTCCTTTATATAGGTGTATGCAGATGCTAAAGTGAATTGGTTTTTCCTGGAGGGCGCTTTCGTTCTTCAGTCCGTTCACAAACGCGACCACGCTCAACTTGAAAACGGTCAGTTGCATTCCTAGACCCTGCATTCCAAGCTTCGACTAGTTAGAATATTTTTAGCAATATGATTTCTTCATTCATTGCAGATTTTGACCTCTATTTAAAGAGGCCGGGGAGCAGGGGTGAAATATGTCTCAATCCAGAACGTGATATTACAGAATACGGCATCAAGAAAGACGTAAGAACAGAGCTACATAAAACAGCAAAACTTTTTCCACATTGTATGGTTATGTGGGTTCTAAACGCCGTACTTCTTGACAACTATGGCATTTTTATGAAACCTCAAGCCATGCACAGACTCAGTGGTACACAGCTAATAGAATGTATGGAAGTAACTACATTACTGACAATATATATAAGTTCCCGTGTTGTCACACCAAAGTAAGGTGTGACGGATGATTTACATGCCATCCCTAGCTGGCCGATTCTTGGGTGAGAGTTGAGCGGGAGATTACCAGCATTCCAAGAGGGTAGAGGAGAAGGGTTCTATTGTGAGTGGAAGGAATTGAGATGTCATCATTAGAAGGCTACAATATATATATATACCACAATAACACACATCAACAAACAAACAAACAAACAAACAAACAAACATGCCATAAGAACGAAAGCTTTTATATTTTGTAATTCTGTATAAAATGTAGGATGAGCTAGAATTCAGACACAAGACTCTGCCTATATCAGTTAATATTGATCTTTTTGATGGAGAAAGAAGAACGATTGAGGTATGAGATGAAATAGATAAGACCAAATTATGCTATTTTTTGACTTGTTTCAAATGAGTTCTCTATTACAACAGGTTAATTCTGGGTACCCAGTCATGGATGTAGTTCAGGCAATCTGTACAGATGTAGCAGTCAAACACGGACAAGAACTTTCGCTGGCTCGTGCTGAGAGAACTCAGGACACCTCTGCCACACAATGTAAATATTGCATCATCTTTGTTGAATATTTTAGTTAAGTCTTTTAAAACTCCTTTTAGACCAGTGGCTGGAGCCTCAGGGCTCACTCAACGGACAAGGGGTTAAATCTGGAGACACCCTTTTGTTAAGGTAGTAGCTATAGAGGACTTTACAAAAATTATCATTTTTCTGGATGTATATATTATACACTGCAGGAAAAAGTTTTTCATTCTCAATGATGATATTGGAGAAGCAGTGAATGGGAATCACCTTCTCTGCGATATTCTCTATCATCAGGTTTCATAACAACTATAGTTATAGATATTATTCAAATACTATTTTGAAAACTGAGCTGAATAAGGGGAGAGATTGATCATGATGCTTTGTTGTAGATTCGTGAGATGTTCCTAACGGATGTATTCATTGGACTGACAGGAGTAGATAAAGACAAGGCCATTGCTCAAGTAAACCAAACCTCTTAAATATGCACTCACCTTAGTATAATAGCCGATCTAGTATAGTTAGTATATAGCTTGTAAAAATTTTATGGTTGTTGTATATATAGGTAAGCTGTTACTTGCACCATGTGGAACAAAAAGAAGAAAGTATAAGGTACGTATAATATACAAGGAGCATTTACTTATCTCCATGGTCAACAAGCTCACTATCTCCTCTTTTTGCAGTGATGAAAAAGTGGCCAGCAAGGTCATTCCAAAGTGTAGACAACAGGATCAAAGCCTTCCTTCTCAGCTCATATCAGTAAGTAAAACACCACAAAATAGTTCACCACATTAACACAGTCATAATCCCACTAAGCACCCATTAATATAACCCTTTTAAGTAGAACACTATACAGATATTATACCTTGCTGGAATGAAATAGGACATTATATTATGCCCCATGTCTTTGAAAAATTAATGTCTACTCTCTTTCCCGATGTTCGACAGCATTCCTAACCAGTAGTGATATCTCACTCTCCCATATTATCCTCTTACATATTATTTTATACTAAAAGTGTCGTTTTCTTGTCTCAGGTATACTACCAGGAGAGGCTGGTGGGACTGTCCGATGAGGATGCCAAGAGAAAGATGCTGGGGTTATTTCTGCATCCACAGACTCTTGTGACTACATTCTACCCTGTGAAAGTAAGTATAATGCTATCTTCCATGGGGAGAAGCCAAATATATACACTTATTTGGTGCAATATGCACTAGTTGCCCATCAAGTATGAGGTCAAGCAAAATGATAGTTCTTCTTTCTTAGTAGAACTCACCGTCTTATAAACATTACCACAACATCGAACATCAAATGATAATTTTTCCATAGATTGAGGAGATTCCTGATGATTATATCTTGGTGTGTCACAGCAATGGTATCAGTCAGTGTTTTGTTGAAGATGGCAAACTCATGGTACAACATATTTAGTAACTGTAGGATACAATCAATTATAGCTTGCTAGCAACTATACTGGATCCTTCTTCACAACTAATTAATCCTAGGGTCCTAACTTGCATTAAATGTGCTCACCATTTAAAGGCTTAGTATAGCCAATGGTTCTATCTAGTGAAATACATACAAAAAATGTTTCAATTCTTGCTCTCTGCACACAGCCGGTTGACGACAGAGAGTGGCGGTACATTAACATCAGGGGAGCCAACTCAACTAAAAAACAAAAAATTGTGGCAGTGGTAAGAACTAATAAAGTTGATTATAACCACTTCTTTCATTTTCCATAATTTTTAATGTCAGAATGCTCTGGGATCGAGCCACGAGTTCATCTCTTCCTACTCCCTTCAAATTGCAACATATATCAACGAGAGTCTTAAACTGACCAAACTGAAAAGTATGTCCATCTGAAATAATACATGTATAGCTATAGCTAGAACTAAAAGTTGTCTGCTGAAGGCTTACATGTTTCTTGTTTTCAAACTAGCTCAGAGAAATTTGCAACAAAAGAAGAACACTACCAATCAACCAGCCATGGCAAAATACAATATATCTACACCTATAATACCTCCAATTCCAGTAGCTTCAGATGATTTGGTATCCTCGGAGCTAGAGCATGGACCACAAAAGTCTAAACCCGACTCTTCAATCCCTCCAAGTAAAGAAGATGAGGAGCAAATTGTCGACGAGACACCTGCCATTGAACGGAGGCAGCTTGGAGAGGACTTAGCCACAAGGGAAGAGCCCGGAGATTACTATGAACGGATACCAACACCAGAAGAAGAAGAAGAAGAGGACGAGGAGGTAGAGAATGAGCCAGAACCTAGACCACCAACACCAGAGCCTCCCGAGACACCTAAGACCATTGTAACACTAGTTGGTGAGTTTGATAAACCTTAATATGGAATTATGTTAACTTTGTTACATTGTTACACTTCACAATTTATCCTCCACAGACAAGAAGAGAGTTAGTTCTAAACCAACCAATCCAGTACCCATCGTACCTCCTAGTATTGTCATAAACAACGACGACGAAAACCAAGGTAAAAACCACTCAATATTAATATTATTTCAAGTTAAGTAATATCATTTCAAGCTAAAGCATAAACCATTTTACAAATCCACAGTAGCTACAACCCTATTCAATAAGTCTTGCTTATAATAGTCAGGAAAGAGCTATAACCATCTTAAAAGGCAATTATGGTCTTGTAGAGCTGCCTCCAGTACTGCAACAAGGACAAGAAGAAGAGGAAGAGGAGAAGGAAAAGGAGAAGATACCACTAACCCCAGTGACTGCACTCAATTTCTCTCCCACTCTCTACATACCTGACTACTTTGGCCTAGTCAGTATGATGCACTCAACTAGCTATCATTCTCACTACCCATGCTAATCTGTGGCTGTTCTATATCATAGGACTTTCGTGCAGTTTTGAAAGACTACAGACTCTTTCACATCGTGGTAATGGGCAGAGACAAACGCTCTATTCTGGTATGTATAAAATGCTCTATTCAAGATAAAACTCAACCCATATACAGCACATTATAAGCAAGCCACTTTTGCCAAGTTTTCATCTTACAATTTGTGAAACTTTTAAAACTCCCTTGCAGGTTAATGTCAAGAGTAAGGTGAAAGAGATCATTGAAGTTACATGTGCCACATTCAACATCCAAGATCGGCGTAGGCAGAAACTATGGCTACCCAAGGGAAAGAAGAATATACTTCAGAAGTATGGAGGAAAACCAGTAAGTCACTAAATATTCAAATGGTCACTGTTTCGTGTCTTGTACAGAAAAAGAGGATCGGAAAATTTATGCGAAAAACTTCTTCAGTACCGCCAGGTAGTTAGCTATATCCCTCTATCTCCTACAATTAGTGTGCTTTTATTAGGACGAAGTGTTTTATTTTATTGTTGAAATGAATGCTCTTTATTTTATACGTTTCTTAGCTCCCAGTGCAGAGTTGGAAGTGGACAAGTCTCTTGAAGAACAGTATGACTTTGAGATCAAGCCTCTGATCCTTCACATGCAGTGAGTCTCTATTTGTAACTTATTTAGCTCAAAACATACTCTCCAACTGCCCACCGTAGCTTTTAAGGTGCATGGTTTAAGCTTTACTCATTTATAACTCATCTTATATCTACCATAGTTCAGGTCATATTGATTAAGCCTTCCACATTACTATTACTTTCTATCATGATACATAATATAGCTATAAAGAGCCTCAGTCTGAGGGAATGGCAGAGGACATTGATCTCGGAGTACCTGGACAAGATGAGGTGGACATGGGTCAAGAGTGGCCACTGCACGAGACCTCGGATGTCAGGAGCTATCGCCAGTTCTACCAGAGTTGGTGTGGGGCCATCCAGGGAGCCTATCCTATCACAAAACCCGATGCCATCCGTGTGAGTAAAAAACAAATGAAAATGTACAATAATTGGGAGCCAAATACTAAAGGAAAACAGTTCAAAACTATCATTGAAGCACTAGTATAATTATAGTAACCCTGCAAAAATCTAATTTTTTGTAGAACTCCTTATAAATCTTTTTCTACGAACTCAACTTTACAGCTTGCTGCTCTTTTAACCCACGTATACTACGGCGACAGAGCCAAATATAAATCATGGCCTCCACATGACTATGAGTAAGTCTATCTCATCCAAAAAATTTTCAAAGTGTAATTTTTTGCTTTTTTCAGTGTGAAAGTGTTTTTACCTGAAGTGTATCGGAAAGTGCTGGGTATATCCAGTGATGTGGAGAAGGTAAACTACTCCTATATATATATATGGGGGACCTAATGACAGTCCTAGGCAATCCTAGACCTCTCTCACCACTCCATCAGAGAACCTACTAAATATACTTTGAATGATTAGGTGTACAAGAGACTAAGTGGGAAGACAGCTCAAGAGTGCATCATAGAGACCAGCGAGTTCTGCAGCAAGAAAAGCACACATCAAGGCATCTTCTATGAAGTCACAGTAAGCAAAAACACTCAGTAGGCCAGCTTTAGTTAGCACATATTACTTTTAAAACTATTACTATCATCCAGTATAATGATGAAAGGGATTAATAACATATTTGCTTTTTTAAGGTTCCCGGGCACGACCAAATGTTTAACCGGAAGAAAATGCTTCCTCAGTTATTTGGTATCAACGGACATGGAGTTTTTAGTGTCAACAAGGAAACTGGAGAGGTATGTATCGTGATCTGTAATTTAGTAATCTCATTCTGTAACTAAGAACTTAGCTAAGCCTAGCACCCTATGACTGTTAATATAGTAGAGAACCAGCACCCTATGACTTTTAATGTACTAGAGAACTCGGTAGTCTATGACAGTTAATGAACTAGTAAACCCAGCTCCCTAATGACAGCATACTAGAAAATCAAATTTGCTAATATTTCCAGATTAAGCTGGACTTGCAGAGAACATGGCATTAGAAAATGTACTGTAGATTGATAGTGTTCTATTGTATCTTAATATAACAGGTTAACTTTACCCATCGATTCTCTGATATCTATGACTGGCAATATGGAGAGAACACCTTCAAACTGGTATGTCTGTTTCCCGGCTTCAGGACACCAAACAACAGCCATAGAGTTTAGGACCCAAAACATATACATCGTGCCTTGTCTGTGCGGTCATCACTGACCCTGCCTAGCAGAGGGCATGACATCACTGTTAATATGAGTTATATTGTCAGTGAGAATGAGCTATTTAGGGCTAATAACTCAGGCTACAGAATCATAAATGTAGAAATGACTCAAGGCCTTTGAAAGTTATGTTATACTTTACACAGTTTGATATAAGAATATGAACACATGTATATAGCAGTCTCAAGTGCTCTAAAAGCCTATATACTTCAGTGGAAAAGTTTGCGACCAGCAACAAAAACTTATATATGAATTTGAAAGGATAAAATAATCCCTATTATATAGGCACATGTCCTAAAAATGGATCACTATGGTGCCTAGTAACAATCCAGTAACTCAAGAATCAATGTATGAGCTTTATGCGGTGATCCAGCTTCTTTGGACTGTACGTATTCTATTTCTATTATGCAGAATTTCTGTGAGTGGTCAAAGGATTATAATGCCTACACCTATCAGAGAGAGGAGATATTGGACACTCTGAAACTGTATATTGGTATGACTCGGAGCGGGGTCATCTCACAGGCACCTTCTCGTCCACAGAGTGCCGTCATTGAAGTAAGCCATCATGCCTCTTTGATGCTTTCCATGCCTCATTGATGCTCAGTTCTGGGGTCCCCCTGGCAAACAATAGTGACCACCCTGAACCTGTATACATCATTATAGCTTTCCAGATCATAAGACTAATCAGAGACCTCTCTCTTCTCTAATTAAAGAACCCTCTCTCCATACTGCACAGGATGCTTTTTCGCTGAGAGAAGGAGAGGAAGAAGAGGAGAAGATTGAGAAGAAACAGACATTTCTGGGTCTAGGAAGGGATGATGCTAACAGTCCCCAATTCTCCATCAACATCACCCGCAGTCCTGAATCCAGTCCAGAGCCGTCTCCTGTTACTCCTACTGATTCCAGGTATGGAACAGTGACTTCACACAGTGTTTTATAGAAACTTTCTGTCATGATGAAGCCTGCTGGCTACTGGGCACTTTTGCACTATCTATAATATGTATATATTTTTTAAAATGCTACTTTTCTACCACTTATATACTCTGTTGATAGGTCATAGTGTAGATAATATGGCTATCTATAATATAATACATTAACCACCAACTCTCTCTCTCTATTGTTCTGTAGGGACAAGCAACTAGGAACTGCTTCAGCTGGTCCCACCGTAACTGCCATATAAACCACATTCAACAACAACAGACTCAACAAGTGTTTTTTTAAAAAAATAAACTGATAAAAATCCAAGTACAATTTTATCACATTGCTGTCAAATTTTTACCCCATTCATCAAAATATTTAAAGTTTATGTACAAAATAATGTGATTCAAGATAAAAATACACTGGGTCGGTTTGTTCACGTGTTGAATTCTTTAATACCAAACAATTGCTCCAGTGGTTTGTTGATAAGTATATTGTTTGGATCCAGTTCCTCCCTCAATTTGGCAAACTTTGAAAATTTTGGGTATATTGCTTCTAGCTGAGGCTTTTTCAAATTGCACAGGTATTTGGCCCAATGAACTCGAGCAGAAAACTTTGAGAATAATTCGCACAGTGAGTTGAAGTAGGCATGCAACACGGCTTGTGAGGGATTGTAGATTATTATGGTGATCTGGCAGGAATCACGGCCAAAGTTGGGACTCAAAAATATGTCGTCTTCTTTTACATACCTCACCTGAGATTTGAAGATGGACATCGATTAATAGTGCACATGAAGCAAGGGAGAGAGCGGAAAAAGTGTGCAAGAAACAGATATAAAGTATGAAATGGAGAGCATTATAAGTACTATGACATTTTGGTGTGTCCGGGCTTTGAACACAGGTGACACGACCACCACAAGTCAGGCATGAAAACAGAGAGTTAGAGACTGAGTGAGAATGAAAGATAAACCTCAGTGAGGAGATTAGTATGGGGGTTTCCGCTTGCAAGTTTATCCCACTCTTTTAGTGCTGCAACACAGTCTTTTTTATCCACTGAAAACTCTAACTACAGAAGAAAAAGGAAAAAACGCTTTTAATGATTTTTAATCATAAACCTGATAGTAGAGTATACCTGGTTATTGACTGGAATATAGAGGGGTGGGATTAATACATCTTCACTGGCATCTACACGTTCATACGGAGAAAAGAGTTGCAGATAGTCGTAAAGAAGGGAGATTATGTATGGATTTATAGATGGTATCCAAGAGCCCAGCCATAGCAGAGGTTCTGTCAATTGATTCTAGAGAAAAAGAGAGAGAGAGGATATATCACATTCAATTATAAGAGACTACTATCACGAGACCAAAGTTACATAATTCCCGCAGATTTTTATATATAAGTAATCATAATATCACTTTCCATACCTTGAAATCCCAGAGTAGAACTCCCTGTTCTTCTGACCGAGGTTCTGCTGTCCGCCACACATTGAATATGGCACACACTCGACTATGGGGCACTATCCACAATTTTCCATGGTCAGATTGCATAGAGAGATGATGGAGATTTTCTAAACAGTAATCCAGTGACGAAATGGTTATATTTTCTCTAAGATTGAATGCTTCTTCACAGGAAAATGTGACTTCTGTAATAACACCAAGTACACCAAGGCTGACCTGTAATATAAACAGCAGGAATGAAATTGTATGATTGAAGCCCCGTTTACATGGACACCTTAAATCGGTTTAGGTGTAACTTCTAATACTTTAAACTGGTTTAGGAAATGTACGTGTAAATGGCCATGGTGTGTAAACCGGTGTATAAATCAGTTTCCAAACCGGTTTAATTTTGTCCGTGTAAAAAAGAAAAATACTTACCAGAGCAGCTTTAAAAAGATCATTATCTGTGCTGGAATTAACTGAGATGTACTGTTGATAGAATCAAGAATGGTTACAGTGCTAGGAAACTCTAACCTTTCCAGTGGCAGAAACGAAAGAGAGCGAAGTGACAAAAGTTGCCATGTTTCCAAATTCAAACCCAGTTCCATGACTACCTGAAGAGTGTATATATGTACCTCATTCAAATAAGTACTCTATTGCATTAGCTAAGTGATGTCTTACCTACAGCAAGAGCTCCTCCGATAGTTTGATCACCTAATGTAGGGAGGCTACTCAAAGATAGCCCGTGTCTTCTCAATTCTGCATTCAAATCTTTCAAAAGTGTTCCAGCTCTAACCACCACCTCCCTCTTCCCTTTGTCCACACTCACCAATCCTAAAACAAGAAAACGATAATTGTTACATTATTTTATGTATTTAAATGGCTGTAAAGTCCTTGGTAACTACATATGAATAAAGACCATAAAATGAACATCAACAAAACACAGCACTAACAAGAACACGTAATTAAGAAATGGAAACTCACTTAAGACAAACATTTGGAGCACTTTGATCATATGTACTACATACTAGCCAAGCTCAAATCTACGTAAGTGCATAGAACACCCTACTGGACAAAAAGTTGGAGTAATGCTCAACATAGAAACATATTATACACATGTCTACACATGTGGAATTATTCAAAGGCATAATAGCTACTATATTAAAGAATATTACATATGGCCTAGCTAACAGGGGCTGGATGACTGTGTAAAAGATATAAGCTATGTACCTGAAAGTATTAGAATATGCATGAATCAAATTAGTAAAGAAGCATCAACGCAAGGCAAGTGCATACAACAACAAAGCAATACCGCCCATGTGACCCACAACATGACAGAGCTAGTAACATGTGTTTTGTAACCTCTATAGTTATAAAGGGAGATGTATATGTCGCTGGAGTGAGCGATAGGTGATCGAGAATGCCCAGCACCTAGAACCTTTATCTTCCTCCTGTCTCTGTTAGCCGATTCTACTATTTCGACAATTTCTTCCAAAGTAGATGGCATTAGTAGGTTAGAGTGATCAAAGTACACAGATCCGTCTGCAAAACAAAGATGAAGTATATATAGACTTAATACAAACATTACGTAACCTCGTTTCGCTCGATCGGCGGTTTACCTGCGTTCATTACGGGTGGACTGTCGTAGCTGGCAGGTACGTTGCCGCCGGAGAGCCACCAGGCCGCCAGTAAGACTAATAGAGACAAAAGCAACAGAACAAATGAACGAGACATACAGACGGCCATCCTTTCGCCAGAGAACTATCATGCGATAGTCAGAAGAGCTCATCCAGCACAACGTGCAGGCTCTTCCGCCGCCACACTGTGTCAACGTTACGTAAATCTACGCGTAGACGTATATACATACGTGCATACACCTTGCAAAATAAGAGGCGTAAATAATGAATAATGAAACAGAACAAACGATACATCTACGTATCAATTCCACTGTCTTTATCTCTTCCATTTGAAATTTCTGACAACACAATAGTGTCACTCAGAAAATTCTTGGAATTGTCTCTGCTACTGTGGTGTGCCTCAGAACTGGCTCCTCCCACTAAGCCCATTATAGAGTCTGAGGCAATATATTCGTGTTGTGAAATACTTGACCCACTCTGGCACGGACTGTCCTTGTCATTATCAAGGGATAACCCTGATGATTGTTGTTCTGACGATATGTGTTCAGGTTCTTTTTCCTTCTTATCTAGCAACATCCCATCTCCTTTGACTCTCTCTTGATTCACTTTATCTTTTGACACAAGAACTTCAGTCTCCGAACAGAGATTTGAATGGGACATTGATATTCCCGAAGAGGCATCTCTCTCTTTCTTTGCTTCTTTAAGCTCTTTTATACTTGGTTCAACCACTCCGTCATATATTGTGGACATACTTCCATACTCTATATTACGTGGAACATACTCTTTACGCTCCAGAGGCCCCTAGCAACAGTATATTTCATAAATAAGCATGATTTTTTGTATGTACATACCTCTGGAAGTCTAATTTGGGTATTGAAATAGCCATTTCTTTTTCTATGTAAGTAAAACAGGATTATGCCAATTATTGTGACACTTAATACGCCAGCCAGGACAATGGTGCTCACGACTGATATCACCGTCACTGCTGAAGAAGCTGAATTTGTGGGCAGGAAAGGTAGTTCAACAGTGATAAATGTTTCTCTTCTGAGAAAGTGAACATCTCTATCATCAGAGGTTAAAGCCAGTGACAATAGTGCGGTAGCAGATCTCTGGGTAGAGCCAGAACTACTGGTGTTTAGTAGAACACAACTGGTATGGTTTGCAGTGGTTAATTCTATACTTGTCCAATCTAGTTCTGCATTGACCCTGGCTCCTCCTACAGCAATAACCCTTTAAATCTCAACTCTATAACTATCATACTGTAATCCTACCATCTGATATGGTAGAGAGATTGAGAGTAATTGAAATGCGTTTTTCTAAGTCTCCAGAAGCGATATTCCTCACACATACATCCAGCTGGTCACCGGCCTTAACTCTATATTCATCCCGTGTGAACTCAACTTGAATAGCTACGTATATACACATAAATACAGTAGTTGAAAATGTTAGATTTGAAAATAGTCCCACTTACTATCGTCATTCATGATAGTGAGACTAGCTGAGCTTGGTGTCGTGACAAAATTTTGCTCACTTCTCGATGTCAGGATTAATTGATAGGTGTGGTCTTTGTCAACATTACCGTTGTCATGACTACTGATCAATACACAGACTACAGAGTTGTTAGGCCCAAGAGTCAAGCTGTCTGGTACATCCAATCTTCCATCCGTACTTTGGTCTACAATTGAAGAGAAACATACTTAACTATACTAGTCCATACTGCACTTTTCTATAACATATCCCCCAAATCTTGCAAAGAGTATAGAGCATTTTCTGACCTGTGCTAAGGCCAATAGTTACTGGTATTTGTAACTCCCTGTCTGCTGCAACACAGACAGATATTGCATCGCCTTCTTTCACCACATACGATGTGTTAGTAAAATATACCTCTGCAACTGCGTGGGGGGAGAAATAGAAAATCAAAAATAAGCTTGTTTTCACCCTCTTTCTCTATTTTTCTTTCTTTATTTTCCAACTAACTATCGTCATTGAAGATTGTCAGGATACTGGGTGGACCAGTAGATACCCTGCTGTCATCACAGCTTAGTTGCAGTAGAGTAACACTATGCTCATCATTCACTACTTCATCATCTTCTACTTCAAGCATCACACACTGTCGACCACTGCTCTCAACTTCCACCATCCACTCTTTAAAATAATAAAATTATATTATTATTAGCAACATGTGTTGCAGATTTAATTTAAACTACCTTCGGTTGTGTTATCTGGATGGATAGCCTCTAGTTGAAATATGTACCCAGTACCTCTTGTAGTCATACAAATCTCTTTGCCTTCTCCTTCTCTTGCAGTGTAGCTAACATTTTCAAACTCAACAAAGCCTAGGTAACAGTATAGTAAGATTAATGGTAACTGTTTTAAGTGGTTGGCTTGCCTGTAGTGGAACAGTTGGTACTGTTGTATAGGACATTAGCTGGGTCTATGCAAAATGGGTGGTCACTAGTTTCCGGAGTGGCAGCTCCTTTGAGTATACATTCTGTACCAATAGCTAACTGCTCCAGGTCAAATATAGCACTGCTTTCCTCCGCGAACACTTCATTTATCTATTCAAACACATAATTATAGTTGCCATCTAATTTTTCTTACTTTTCAAGACAATAATAGACCTAGGTATTGAATGCTAGGCAATATTGGTGTATTATAATACAAAAATGGCTCGATTGAAAGAAAAGGTTTTATTAATAAAAGAACTTTGCCTTTCAATCAACAATAACATACCTCCATAACTGTGTTGTTTGGGGTATAGCAGGTAATATTGATAAAATAAAGTTCAGGAATTGGTCCATTTTCACTATAGAAGCCTTTAGGGTAATACCGCATGTTGTCAGGGTGGTTGGTCCATGTGAGGTTGACTTCTCCTGATCCACAATTTGCAGTCAGTATTGGTGGGAAATATACTGCAATAGAAGTATAGTCAAGAAAAGTTGTTTGAAACTGGGACAGTTCAGTATAACAGACTCTATATAGATAGTAAATCACAATAAACTCTAGTATTCTCTAGTAAACTTAGTAGTATTCTGGTATTTGGTGAGAAAGGAAGGCATATAACTATTATAGTCTCTAAGCCACAGTATTTCTGGCACCTATGGTAATTACAGAGCCAGCTTATAGCCATAGTTACCATATCTGGTGCACACAGACTCTAATATCTGAAATGGTGACGGTGGTGACACTTCACTCAGTGTTTGGTTGGTGGTAGAATCCACTACACTCACA
>JAODVQ020467487.1:0-10370 GCA_025400075.2 Phenganax stokvisi
TTAACTACAAAAAAAGTAGTTAAAAGGTAGTTAAGAGTTTTATACAACCGGCCCCTGGTTTGGCACTGCTAGCAATAACAGGCAGCAGCGTTTTGATAATATGGGCTGGTTTGTTGCTATGAACCTGGATAAATTTTCTACTTTTCAACCACATAATAGAGGTACATTTGCCTTTAACGGCGAACAACTTTCTTTCGTTGGCAGGTGAAGACCGCACTCCTATCAATTTGAGGACATTACACACGAAAGTCTTAAATATTCTCTTTTTCCATAGAAATAAAACAAACGCCGTACCGGAAGCGGACGTGATTAAAAATAGGCCAGGAAGGCTGGAAATAATAGTTTAGGATGTCACGTGCCATTAGGGTGTGTTGCATACGCAAACGCCACGTCGGTTCAGTTCTACCGAGCTAGTACGAGGAAGAAGGCACTATCCAGACAAGTGAGTGAAGAAAAAACGAAAAAGCACTGGAACGACTGTCGGCCTACAGCCCTCGAAATCCAGTTGTTGTCTAAACGTTTAACTCCTAGTGCGATGGCTCTAGTCAAATAGCAGCTGACGTCCCACAACCATGAGCTTCGCCATGGGCGATCGTTCCATATGGCCATCTTGGCGATGCTGAACCTGAACCCCCACCGCAGGACGTGGAATTACAGCCAGCGCCGGGGAAACGAGTGAAGTTTTGTACTTTTTTTTTTAAGATGTTATAGGTTACAACTTTGAATTCCTCCATGGCAGTGTTTATGTTACTCCTAAATTCCCATTCGCCAATTTGAATAAATTTGTTTCTACAGCCCCATTACCTGTTTCCTAAACGTCTGGGGGCCTATTTCAACTTTCGCTCTGCATACATAGTGGGGGGCTGGCTCCTGTCTGCCATAAGTGAATGATTGTTTTGTGAGTTTACTAGCCAGCATTTGAGTGTTATGTGGACTTTTACTGTGAAATTTTTGCATGTTTTGTTGTGTCTCATGTTAAGTCTGCACTAGGCCGGACAGAAGTTTGGGTTATTATTTATGCCAAGTTCACTGCTTTGTGTGGACTTAACCCCTTGCGTGGGTGTATTAGGAGTGCTTTTGTTAGGTGTAATCACAGTAGCGTGCTTTGATAATTTAGCGTTACAAGAACTGCATGTTTGATCGCCTAAATCACATCATTCGAAGCGGGTACAGTTTTAGTGCAACGCAAAAGGGTTGTATTATTGGCTGCCCAGATTTTGTTAAGGCCGGGGGAAGTGTCTCCAAGGAATCGCTACACGAAAAAGTTTCGTACGAGCTGGGTGAGGAAATTTGCCATCTGAGGCAGTTTATTTGAAGCCATATGTTAAACACTTGCCACCCGAGTGATCATGGTAACAGCCGGGCGAGGAAACTTGCCATCAGAGAGATTTTAGTTTAAGCCGGGTGGGGAAAAATTGCCACCCGAGAAAATTCGGAAAGCTGGATGAAAAGTGACACCCGAGAGAGTTTGGGAAAATCAAAAAAAAAATTCCACCTATAAAGTCCGGGGGGGGGGATAAATTTCCCTCACAAGAGATTTTAGTTAGAAGCCGGGTGGAAAAAACTTCCCACTCAAGAGAATTTGGTAGAAGCCTGGTGAGAGGATTTGCCACCAGAGAGAGTTTTGTTAGGCCGGGTGAGGAAACGAGTGCTGTTTTGATATAAGAACGAATATATAGATATAACAAAAAAAGGCGTTGTGGTTTTTCAGTTTTTATTGGTTGCCCAACCCTTTTCAACTTTTCGATCAGTTGGTCCTGGGGGGGTCACCTAACGACCCTAATGCTGCCGCTCGTTTGGCGCTCGGGACCAACAGGGGGAGGGAAAAACCAGCATGTAAAAAAAATATATATAAAAAAAAAAGAAAATGATTTTTACTGAGTTCTCACGCGCCTTCTCTTTGGACTTCGTAGCTCGCCCTTTCTTCTTTTGATATTCAGTTGGACAAGGCGATCCGGTTACAGCGTAACGCGCCTGATATGAAGTAGTGCGTACTAGAAAGCATTAACCTCCCCTCTGTTGGTCCCAAGATTCCTCCACAGTTTGCCCGAGAAAACCCCGCTCTGGGAAGAGTGAAACACCCACGTTTTCGCGACCCCTCTTTCTTTGTCGCGGGGTAAATTCATAGCCATATGGACTTTTGGCAGACAATGCTGGACGAGCTGCCACTAAAGGACGTCTTTTCCCGTACTATCTACACAGGGGTGGATGCCAACAACTTCTTCCAATGTTTCGAAGGTTCGTTTAAAGGCGTCCAGTATGACTCGCGGCTTCCTCCCAGAACCGAACTTCGGAATGCGGCTGGGTGTGACGAATTTAAGGTTTTTGTTTCACTGACGGTACTCGAGTGGGTAATGTCGGGATCAGCCTCAGTGTGGGGAAAGGTTGGTCTGTTTGATCCGCTACATCTCGTGTTACTTCTCACCATAGAACCGTCAAAGCCCTGCCTTTGTCCTGACGAGCATTTTCTCAGTCTATGGGTACAAGATCTCTAATCCAAGTGGGATTACATCACTAATGTACCTTGGTACGTGCTTCCGGGACATTTTAACAGAGTGTTCATGACAAAAACGACTACCAGCACGTCAAGTTAAAGGAGCATAGCCGGTACTTATTTTGGATTTCAATGGAAGAGCTGGTATTTGATATTTTACATTCTTCCGTTTGGTTGGAAGGTGAGTACCAATGTTTATCATGCCGTGGGTCACGCGGTTAGGGCGACCATTTGGGCCTAGGGCGTATCATTGTCTTGGTATATTGACGATCGACATGCGAGACAGTTGATGTTGCGTCAAGCAGACCCATGCGCTCCGAGTTCGGTGCTGAGCGAGGCGTCAGCGTATATCGCGTGTTTTGTGTTAACTTGGGCGGTATACTTTCTGGCGCTACCCAAGCGTCAACCAGTTCCAACTACCTGGGCGTGCTTTCTGGGTTCTCTCATCACCCCCGTCCTTCAGACGCATCATCCCAATGGATAAGCAGCAGTGGTTCCTGGCACTTTTACACGACGTTTTGGAGAAAGGACGGGTCACGCAGAAAGCTCTACAACGTCTAAATGGGAAAATTTTCTCATTATGTTAGGCGGTTCTGATGTGCAAGCTATACACCCAAGAAATCCTTGCCACAATCAGTTCTCAGAGCAGGAATAACTGTCCAGTTGTGCGCCTAAAACCGCGGTTGTAGGAGGTGCTAAGTTATTGGTTGTTGCTCGATGTTTGGGGCCAGATTTTACCTTGGAGATCCGAACGGCACTCCGTGGTGCAAAATTCAAACAGATGCATGTAGAACTGGTTGGGGTGTGGTGCTGACCCAGGCTGGAAAGAAAACTGTCATTCATGATTATTGGTTGGATTCCACATCACACATTAATGTTCTTGAAGCATGTGCGGTGGAACAAGCGGTTACTACCTTGGCACCCCAAACTGAAAACTCTCGCTTCAACGTGCAGTCTAATAGTAAGGTGGTCGTTGAATCCTGATCCGCTGAATTAAACAATGCCTTCAAGCACATTATACAGCGTGTTCGGCGTGATAACTTTGACCTCAACATGTCGTTTCTACCTTCGAACGAGAATGACGCAGATGCCCCCTCATGATCCTTGTCTGATGCGGATTGCATGTTGAGTGCACAGGCAGGGAGCTGGTAAAACGACGATACAGGCTACATGAGTTTTGATTTATGTGCATTGGACAGTAATGCGTAGCGGGATCGAGAGGGAATGGCCTTCCCCCACTGTACCCCTTGGCCCACTCCGCGATCATCGGTTGTGAAAATCTTTGCGCAAGACGTTCTCAGCACTCCCAATTCATGCACATTCCCCCAATGATGCAGATGCCCCCTCGCGCTCCCTGCCTAATGCGGACTACATGTTCAGTCCAGAGACATGGGCGCTGGTACAATGAGGATACAGCCCGCATTAGCCTTGATTTATGTACATCGGACAGCAAGAGTTGCAGGAACGACAGGGAATGACCCACGCCCACCCCATCCCTTGGTGCAGTCTACAATCATCGGGTGTGAACATCTTTGCATTAGACATTTCCAATGCTCTCAAGTTATAAGAATTCCCCCCAATCATGTTGGTTCGGTCCATACTCGGTCCATTTCTTTTGTTGTTAATGACATCCGCTCGCGACACTATTGGTAGCCACTGTTAAAGGCCCGGTCAGTCGACTTGCGTTGTCTCAGCAGGAATGAAATTTTAGCCACCCTGTTTTTCCCATCGTCAGAAGGATCTGTCTCAAAACCATTACAATATGATTTGCTGGTTTTACGTTGCGTGTGGTAGTGCTAGTTGGCCTATCTTACCTCCACCATTTGAAGCCTTGCAGATCGAACGAGTGTGGAAACCTGCCTCATCTCGTCCGGCGAGTGGACGGCTGAACGACTATGATGCTAATTTTGCCAAATGGGTGGTGCTCGCCAAGCGAACCTCGTGGTACCTCTCAACCACGGCCTCTACGATTTTGTTGCAATCGAACGTCCTTTAGCTGGTTTTCGCACAGCTTTCAATAAGAAGCCGTACGAGCGTCAGAAGTGTAGTTTGCAGAAGAAGCTTGAAAGATTTCTTGCATCTGGACGGCCCCCAAAAACGATAGGATGTTGTACGGCAGAGGAGGTGGTACATAATCTCATTAGCATGGACTTCGGGGGCAAAACAAAGGTGCGCAAGCGGTCGTGTGGTCTCGCTTCCGTGAAAAAAAATGCAGCTGTCCCACTCGTTTGGCAGCGGGGACGGTGAAGACCATGGTTGGTGAAGACCATGGTTGGTAAATTACGTGCCATATTTAATTCGTATGGTTGCGCCAGTCAGAAGAACCGCATGAATCTCCCAGAAGTGAAGCGTTATATTATTTTCACGCCGGAAGAACAAGCTGTGGGAGCAGTACGTCCACGGCAAGCAACTCCATTTCAGCCATGGAAGTTGCGGCAGCTAGCTCAGTTCCTGTATCATCACTTTGTGGATCCTGTTACTCCACCCCTCCGACGCTACTTGTTTGTGCGTGATATCGCATTTTTCATGGTTTACTTTCTACGGCTAATCGGACGGTTGGAGACTCGCTCCGTGTTTCGGTTGGAAGATAACTCACGTTTCATGCCAAAGTTTACCTTTGGCAAAACATTGCGCGGCACTACTTGAACTATTGTCGAACAATGGCCATCACCTTCCACCTGTGTTATGTTTTCCGCACAACAGGGGGCAGCAGTTTGTTTTGGATCAACGTCTTGTTGGCTCTGCTGTGTATAACTGCTTGTGTTCTCATCTCAAGACAGCGAGGCCTCACTCCCGCGAGCTTCCACACAGCTTCCGGACCAGTATTGCCACAACCCTCAGCTTGCTGGGATACTCCATCAATGATATTGCCGCCTATGTGGTATGGAAGTCGTTAGATTCTGCTCGCCATTACGCGCAGCCCGCGATGTCAACAAAAATGGTGGCAGTATCTAACGCAGTGGTGCAGACGGTGCGTAATTCGCCGCAATTGAATGGCACGTAAACTGCATAAACTGTGTGCAGCGGTGGTCTGAGTTTTGGGATGGACGTTGACGTTCTTTATGGAATTGCAGTAGTGACAGCTATTAAGAGTGTAAAATGGAGATCATTATCGATTTAGGTGGCATAATGGGTGAATGTTCTATATATTTTCGGGGTGGAAACGATGCGTTCACGGATTTTATGCCCATAACTTAGTCCCTCCGTGTGCGGTTGAATATTGAAAAGGGCTAATGAGAATGCATTGATATTCTCATTAGCCATAGAAATAAAACAAACGCCGTACCGGAGGCGGACGAGATTAAAAATAGCCCAGGAAGGCTGGGAATAATAGTTTAAGGTGTCAGGTGCCATTAGGGTGTGTTGCATACGCAAACGCCACGTCGGTTCAGTTCTACCGAGCTAGTACGTGGAAGAAGGCGCTATCCAGACAAGCGAGTGAAGAAAAAACGCCCCCTCACGACCCCTGTAGGCCGACAGTGTCTTGCCGCTTTTCCGTTGTTCCAACTCAACCGTTCACGGATTGTATGCCCATAACTTAGTCCCTCCGTGTGCGGTTGAATATTGAAAAGGGCTGATGAGAATGCATTGAGACTTTCTTAAAGACTGATTTTCGAGGCTTAAAGCATTGAAAGTCACCAACCCAAGAAAACTTGATATGTTGTTTAAGATTTGAACACACATCCATCCTTTTTTACTATTTGTTCGCCTAATATTTGAAGTTGTTTTATTTTAGATGAGTGTTTTTTTAGAAGAATCGTGCAAATCAGAGCATCATGCTGCGTACCCCTCGTAAGGTCACTGCACGCTTATTAAGGAAAGAAAAAGCGCTATTAGAAGAATCACTGAATGCTATTTAAGGAAAAAAAGCAATTAGAAGAACCGGCTTTGGCTAAGACAAAACAACAAAGCACAGCATCAGATATTACTACAAAAATTTTAAAACTAGGTAATTGATAACAATTTCATTTCAACCGATGAATTAATCCTTATTCCCAAAGGATTATTTAAGCTTCAGCTCTGATAGTAGAATTCCTTCACAACATTTTTACTCGTGTTTAATGTTCAGCAAAGGTAAACAAAGATATTCTCCTTGTACTCCAGCCTACATACCAGTCGTGCTTAAACTTAATATATCAGACTTGAAAGTGAATTCAGAGTTGAAAAGAGGTTGAGCTCAAATGGAAGTTAATATCTCTCACACGAAGTTTTAGACCTTTGTGTCAATGGAAGTCAAGATAAAGAACAATGAAAGGGCCTAAATTTGTAATTTTGACCCACCGTTATGTACAAGGCTGCAAGCCTTCAATCAAACAGCAGTGTTGCCCTGTGATGTCACCGCACGCTTGCCAAACAAATATTTCGGTGCTTATATGCAATGGGCTACAAATTGAGGACTATTGGAATGGGCGAAAACTTACTCAATTCACTATTTAAACAGAAGTATGCACACGGGTGAAAAAAGATGTGATGTAGAAGACAGCCGAAAAAAATTTAATGGTGAAAGGGGGTGTTAAACATATAAACTTATGTGTCGTTAAAACTGTCAAAGAAACATATTTTGACAACAATTATGGGTTAACGCGACGTCGTATTGATAATGCTGCTGCTCCTAAATGAATAATCTTCAAAATCTGTAATGATGCAAATGACTTATGACTTTAAGACACGAACATTTATAATTATTAAATCTACTCCCATATGTTCGTTGCCGGCGCCTTAATATGCAGGTCATAGTGATCGTTAATAAAATTAAAGCATACAGTTTGCACAATTTAAGTGTATTTGTACTTCAGAGCCAATTCATGTAGCCTTCTGGCACTTATTATCTGAAGTTTTGTTTATGCAAGGAGTAGATTTTCAAACCAAATATTTGATATACCATGGCATAGTGCCATTCAACATAAAACACATCCGTTATTTGACAGCTACTTTAATAAAGTACGGTCTGTATGCACCCAAAAGAATTTGTATATCACCAAACATCTGTATGATTTATTGTTAAAACGAACGTAACGTAGCTTGTTCTGATGGAAAGCTTGAAGGAATTTCATAAATTTATATTTACGATTGTATATGCTCTCACCAGTCAAACACCTCAGCAACAAAAAGTTAACAACAATACCTCATGGAAGCGAACTGCTCACTTTTAACAAATTTAAGCCTTAACCTCGTCAATTAATTTGCATCCTGTAAAGATTTTAAAGATTATTCATTTTGGCGCAGTAGCTTTATCAATGCAAAGTCGCGTTAACCTAAATTCGTCGACAAAATCTGCATCTCTCACGGTTTCAAACGTGCGCGAGTTTATGATTTTTACACCCAGTTTCACCACAAAATAGTCTCCACTGCCTTCTACATCACATCTCTACTCAGCCACTTGCTTTTTTTCGCTAAAATAGTGAATTGAGTAGGTTTTTGCTTAAGCCAATACTCCTATAAATTTGTTGTCATTTGTACTTACGCAGTGCAAGATTTGCTTGTCATAAGACAACACCGTTTTTTTATCACAACATCCCAACAGTGTACATCATAGCGCATCTAAACTAGGCAGTTTTGTGCAATTTCATATTGATTTCTCATTGACACGCTGGTGTAAAACTAAGTGCGAGAGATATGCCATGATCTGTCGTTTGAGCCATCTACTGGTTTTCAAGTCTTACTTAAATTTCCTTTTACTTGTTCTGCTTAATAACGACTACAATTCAAATTAGACTGATATCCGCAGTCGTGAAACTACAATTTGTTATAACGGAATGTTTTGGAAAATACAAATGCTGCAACTTCTATTATTTTGTTGGCCTATTTGGAGGATGTATTACGGGCCTGGTCGCTTTCATAGCTTATAAATTTCTTCAATTGCTGGATACGTCTGTTGCAAAAGTAGTATAATAACTGTAGATTACGATGTTGAAGAAACTATTCAACACGTAAGGAAAACACTCCAATGCAGTATAATGACACAGTAGGCGAGTATTGTATAAATTTTGATTTAGTAAAGCAGATTTGGAGGTCTCGTATACCGATCGAATAGATTAATAAAGTTTTTGTCTATGAAAAAAACAACCACTGGCAAACGGTTATATACCAGACGTACTTTCAAATACTGAAAAGTTCTTAGTTGTTTCCATATATTTCAATCGAAAAATGTCGTAAAGAAGAAACTTGATGAACTACACCACAAAACATGACGGCCGTTAAATTTCTTGGCTTGAAAAAAAAACAAGCAGTTTAGCTATAAGCTTATTAAATCTCACCTTTTCAAATAATCTGTTATTGACGACTTTTCGTTTGGCAACTTCGATCCAGTCCTGCAGACGCTAAATGAAAATAAAGATCTTGCAGCAGCTGAGAGACAATAAACTTGGGTGTTTTAAGGATCTCAAGAGTTATTTAAACAGGATGTCGACACCTTGTTGCTTTGACCAGAAGTTGACTTTCAAAATTCCATGCCACGTGAGCACCGTTAATAACGGGAAACCTGATTAGTTTCTTTATATAAATTCCGCTTTGACGTAGGAAGCCGTTTTTATTTATACAACACTCTCATATTGAAGCTATGTTGTTTTTTCGAAAGCAAGCAGTGTCCCCTTAGAATGGTATTAATACAATCCCTAGCAACGTGACTAACTTGGCAATTGAAATTTTTATTCCACTATTTTAACTTGCCATTATTATTAGAAATACAATTTTAAACAGGTTGACTAAAGCCTGGTTCACACTTTCAAGGCAAGAATGAGCAAAAAACAACGGAAAACGACTTTTCCTTTAACAATTACAAAAACAAAAAGGGAATATATTTTTTTTGAATTCTTTTGTTTTACTATGTCCTGTGCTTCGGTTCTTATGCTAATGCTTGCGCTTATGTTGATGCTTCTGTCGCACACTTTACTACGGTTCTTTGTTTTGTCTTTCATCTTGTTTTAAGCTTATGCTTGCATTGTAAGTGCGAACCACTCTTATTTAGCCCTTCAAACGCTTTTCAATCTATGTATGAACAATTGCAAATGCAAAATAGGTGCTTTTCATTACACCTTGCGTTAGATAAAATGGCTTAGAAAGTCAACAGTTAACAACAAAGTAGAGAACCAACATTATGCAAGCTTATTCTTTTCATTCCAGCTCTTAGCTGCAGGAAAGTTAACAGTGCAAAAAACAAATCCTACTGAGTTTTGCCAGAGCAAATAATGTTTCCTCGTCAAGCCTTCTAAAAATATCATACACCGACACTTGGGTCGAATTGTAAAACCTTCCATAAATTTAATGTTTCCCCAATTCGTGTCAAGTTTTAAAGAAGAAAGAGCTTGGCTCCTCTATTACAATTTTTGTTTGTAGCCCTATTTCATTTTTGCGAAATTTTTCGCGGGATGTGAATTGCGAATAGAAAAATAAATTCAGCGGTTGGCAAATGAGTTTTGACGACCCGTTCTTTTCCGCTAAAATATGTCGCGGGTGCGATGACTCTGAACATTCCTATCATGTTCAGCCTTTTTTGCTCAAATGGACGGTTGTGGAAAAACGTGACAATTTAACTTATTGAGAAACAGAAGCATATCTAAAAGAAGCGGAATTTTGGTAAAACATGGAGAGGAAAAGTTTGACTAGTGTGTCGGAAAATTTAAACCCTACAGCGCTGAAATAGCTATTTCCCAAATAGTATGGCCACTTGTAGATATGAGGACTCGGAATCTCAGATGACTGTGAAAGGGTGCAAGGTCCACATCCAGGGGCGGATCTAGGGGTAGTCAAACCGATGACGCGACTAAGGTAAAAAATTCAAGCACAAAAATATTCGATTCAAAGCAGTCCAGTTATTAAATGTCATGCAGTAACGTTACATAAAAAGTTCATAGTCCAATTATCAACTTTCATGCAG
>JAODVQ020467808.1:0-10367 GCA_025400075.2 Phenganax stokvisi
ATAGGCTCTAACAGTATACCTTATACTGTTTTCGATCGCATGTAGATGACCTCTCGCGCGGATAATCTTTCCGCGAGACGGGCACCGCCCATCTAGATTGCCTACGCATGCCTACGAACGGAAGTCTTGAAGAATAATTAGGTATTTTCCGTGAGAATATTAGGCCAATATCTAGGAATCAAGGAATAGAATAATAGGATCTAAATGTGCGTAGGCCTACCCGAGAGGCAAAATGCGCACATTTGCCGTGCGCGCGGCGCCGCGCCGTAATGAAACGCGGGATTTTCGAGAAGAGTGCAAGCTCGATCGCGATCGTCATGGAGCTGACAAAAATCTCCAGCAAGTATTTTTCCAGTTTATCTAGGCTAGATATAGCTCTAAGCTATCTGGAGTTGGCTTGAACACTGATCCGTATGCAATACCAGCGGATTTGTGGGCTAATGAACCTGAACAGATACCTGACGTTGGTTGGAGTGATATGTTTCTCTTTATAGTAGCGAGACCCAGTGAAGTTACCAGAGAGGAGATGAAGGCAAGCTCTCTATTTTACCAATTTTGGATTGGTGTAAGATTGTCTGGTTTAGAGCTGGAAAGGAATGCTCGGTGGGGATAGCTACGTCAAAGCTGGATGGGTGCTTGAACTAAAAGCTCACACTTACAAAGATCTCAGTGTAAACAGAGGCGTAGCCAGGAATTTCGGGAAAGGGAGGCTGAATCGCGAGCGCAAAAATTCACGACCACGCCCACTTTTGATAGGACATGCGCACACATTTTTGTGGTCAAATTATTGTGTAAGTATCGCGCAACAAGCGCATTGCGCACACCAACCAGTGATTGACTTTGACCTGTATTCGTCCGGAGCTCGCCCCATGCCTGGGTCGTAGAGACGTCGCTACGGTCAGATTAGGCATTAACTTGAAGCGCTATAGACGGACAACGAAGGCTAGGCGTCTGGCAATAAGCTTACTTTTATTATGATATTACATATTACTAATATGTAGAGCTTTGTTCTTCCCCAGATGGATCGGTTAATTTCAGCTTCTTAGAGAAGAGGTCAGTGATCAAAGGCCCACAGGAACGCTTTCATACCGCACGTTTCCAGTGCTGCCAACCTAACGGATGCAAAACGAGAATACGGAGAAATTAACGCGCGCTAAGGCGTGTGCGCATGCGCACAATGGCATTTACGGAAAATTGCTGCTAGAATACGGAAATTCTGAACGTTGCGTACGGATTTGCTTGAGCAAGGGGTAGTCACTCACTGTTATGTAGTGGAAGCGTTTAAGACCGGGATCAAAATCAAATCAAACGATCAATAAGGCTTCACGCGAGCGATCAAGAGATCAAGACAGTTCTCTGGGTGCCAACGGATCAACGATCAAAATGTTGCATTGTACGCATGTCCGGGTGAACTTCGAACTCTTTCATGCGCCCTGTCACGAAAATTTTGGTCCAGGTCCAAAAGTGGTCCGCCCGGACCGATTTTTGCCTGCCAATTTAGGTTCGTGTGTGCCAAAAGTTGTCTGCGTGCGCACAGTACTAAAACATGTCAGAGTAAAGACGATCTCTGGGTATTTTGTGCATAGACTAGTGACCAGAGATGTAAGGAACATTGTTGTTTCCTCTGGTGCAATGAAGAGTTATCTACAAGCACCTATGTCTGGTGTTACAAAGACGCGATAGATGCTGGCGTAGTTGCAGTTTGGAAACGTGTTGTAAGGTTCTAGCTTTTAGTCTATTGTAGAGAGATACGTATGACCTCAGCACTATGTTTAGCAGAGTTTCTCACGCTATCTTAAAGTTATGGCTGAGATATGAGCCGTTTATTAGCAATTCAGCACACAAGATTTCGTTCAAATTAGCCTATAGCTAGCTATTGACAGTCGAATAGCTCCACATTTAGCTAGTTGCTCGGTAGAAACTGACCAAGGAGTCCTTCCTGGGGATGATGGATGCCGTCAGCTTAACAACGCAGTCGGTGTAGCTCTGCCGCCAACCGGGGACCATGTTTGATGGAAAGAAACGCATCCTGTCAAGTTGTCCATTGCTTTTGGCAGGCAAAAGTTGACGGGGGGACCAATTTTGGCAGCCTAAAGTGGACCGGGGGACCAATTTTGGCAGCCAAAAACGGACCCATCCCCGGACAACTTTTGGCGGGTTAGGATCGTTTTTGGCCACCAAAAGTGGACAGAGGGACCAGGTTTGGCAAGCTAAAACTGGTCCGGGGGACTGATTTTGGCAGCCATAAACAGTCCCCAGGACCGCTTTTTACGCGGACCGATTTTGGCGTGACAGCCCTAGCTAAGAGTGCTGGAGTGTGGCGTATATTTTGTGTTCGCATTTAGTGCCAGATATAGCTGTTGCTACTACTGACACCGAGCGAGTTATTGTTCACCTTCATCTTGGACAGTCCATCGTTAAAAAAGTTTGGCGCTTCGATCCCAGGTGATTACAGGATTACCCTCGCTCAAAAGTGGAAAAATAACATTTTTCAGATGTGTCCCGCAAGAAGCTCAAATTGTCGTTGTGGTATGAGGATGATCTGGCAGGAGAGGTGAGTCTATCGCTTGTTATTTTGTGTGACGGAGGCTGTCTGTTATCTTAGGTAGTGATTTAAAGTGACACAGATATGGAAAATGCTCTCCGAACGTTCTTAGAAGTTGAAGCTAAGGGTCAAGCAGTAAAATACAGGGTTATTCATGCCCAGGAATGCATTAAAGTTACAATGGTACGAGACAGTTTTGAGATTCCACTGGAACCTTGTGCATCGACTTCATCAAGTGTGCAAAAGAAGACTAAAAGGGGAAGGGTTGAGAGCCAAGAAAGTGATGATCAAATTCAAAGAAAGAAGAAGGTGTTTATTTCTCTTAGCTGCATGTTTTACATGGCTCTTGTTTACACGTATGTACATATGTAGGCCAAGTCATCCGAGCCATCGTTGGAACCCATCCCCCTGGAAAATATATTTTGTAAGTGCAAGAAAGAAGATGAAGTAGATGATGACAAGCAACCTATTTATATTGACTGGGAATTGGATCTTATCAAATGCAGGTAATGCCATCAGTTTAAAGGCTCTACTGAAGCACGGGTTATCAACCAGCATGTTAAGACTGCCAAGTGTCATCTGCTAGAGAGGCAGCGCCATATGAATCCGGAGGCTCTAACCTGTGTACTAGAAGGTGTGCCAGATATTCGATCATTTTTTCATGCATAGGTAGTGATTAATTGATATATATGACTTGTACAGTTAATAATACTCAGAAAAAAAATTAGGCTAAGGTATATGGTGAAGTGTCAGACAGCTTGGCAGGTTAGATGTCATGCAACTTAAAAAGATAATCTTATTACACAATATCCACAGATCTGGCACCATGCAAGGGTTTATATGATAGAAAATTTGAGATTCTGCATGGGGATGAAAATCCCGGTGCAACAACACCCAAATCCCTGTGGTGTCAAAGTCGCCTAGATGGGAGACCAATTGAGAGTCACGAACATGGCCAGGTTTTAACTAACTGTGATTGTTGCAACACATATGCCGAATGGAAAATGGTACATAAAGTTGCAGCTCAAGTGCTTTAAAAAGTGGCAGACATTCCTTGCTTTTATAAGGTTTGTGATGAGGAAGTAAGTCACTATTGATAACAATACCTTTCATGGTACTATCCGTGCCTTGCATGGTGCACCTAAAGGTGAATGTATTGGGGTAGCTTCAGTGTCTGGTGCTCACCCATTCACTTGTGAAGCATGTGAAACATTGCAACATGGCAAAAGTAGCCAGTTGTTGCGTAAGTTACTACGTGCAACAAAACTGAAGCACCCTTATTCACAGATAGACCGGGCTTGTCGTCGGGGTGTCAGCCACAAACATTGTAGTAAATCTGACCTAGAATCAGCATTACAGCTTTGTAAGTCACAACTTGAAATACGGTCAAAACAGGTGACACGTCTATCCAAAGCAAATGAAAAGCTTTTGAGTGAAACCTGGAAGCTGAATGCAAGTGCTCGACCGTTTATTGAAAAACTCCTTGAACTTTTTGGTTCCTGCGACCTTAATACATTTGATTTTAACTTTCTTGATAACTGGTTAGGGAAAAAGCTGAAAGGAAAATATTATCATGCAGGGGAACAGGCACGTAGCCTTGCTATACTCCTTAGTAATCGTCTTAGAGAAAAAATGTATTCTACCCTAGCACCAATGATGGGATTACCACAAGCTAGACAAGCACAAAGACTACATGCAAGTGAGTGTGGAGAGTTTACATACATGCCTGGTTTGAATCATTTAACAAAGCCAGAGAGATCATCGCTCCCTTACAAAACAGTATGGATGGAACTAGAGGGATTCGCTCTGTAGAATTGTACGATGATCAGTACTTGGTTGGTGAGTCATTCCCGCCTGATGTCTGGGAATTTCCTATAGAACCAGTGAAGGCAAACTAGTGGGAACAAGTTCAGCAGTATGTTCTATCTGTCAGGCAAAGTCACAATTATGCTGCAGAGGCTTACTCATTTGACCTGGTGGATACAACGGGTAAGATGGCTGACTTGCTTGTTGGTTCAATCCCCGCAGCCACAAGTGGAGTTACCAGTTCTCATATATTTGCCCTAATGCTTGAAGTAGAAAAGAGAGATCAACTTCACAATGTGTCCCTAGTTGGACATTGCACAGACTCAGCACTGAATGCACTGAATGCTCTCCTAAAATTAGCTACTCCTACTGAATACCTAATAAAACGAGGTATATCATTTCTTGGTTTGCGCTGTAGTGGTTACTTTCTCTATGCACCATTCTTTTGCAATAAATTTCCATCAATTGCCTATGCATGCTGGGACCATTCTGCTCGTACTGTTGTCCGCAACTTACTTAATCAGAATCATACTATAGTTGCAGAGGCAAATGTAGGTACTAGTCAAGTGCCTTTGAATCTGAGTAGTATAGCAACTGCTCAGGATCTCATTCATTTGAAGCAAGTTAATCCGGCATCAGTAATCAAGCATGGTGATATTAGCCCGTACATTCGTCAAAACTGTGATGCTACCTCGTGTGTTCTGACTGACAAACTCATTGCGGAGCTTAAAGTGTATGCTCCCTCTTCTACTGCCACATAACTCTATCTTCAAGCTGCTGTGTGGACCCATGCACCTTACAGGGACAACAACTTTGGTCCACCTCCAAAAGTTGCCAGGAGTTTGTGTGCTGGCATAATGACATGGCGCCGATGGAGACAGTACATTATTGCTGCACCAAGTCTCTCTCTAAGTAAAAATTTCATCAGTAGAGCACACTACCTGACAGAAGAGGTATTAGTACATGCTGGAATTAACCACTTGCTTTGCATATATCTTTACTTTTTGCCACATGACCTGTCAAAATTTTCTCTTGGACATACAAGGAATAGAGGATTGGAAGCTATTCATGGTATGTTTCGTGGTGGGACAACTTCACTTCCTATAACATCACCAAATCTCAGCTTTAGGGAATTTCTTGATAAAATTAATGCATCTCAGCAAATAAAAAGAGCAGAACACTCACTTGAGAGAATTGAGGGAAGTACAATCATGGCATCAAAGAAGAAGTGCAAGACCTTTGCTGCTTTTAGTAGTGAGACAAACAATGCCTCACTTGGCAGCTATACCTTGCCATCTACTTATCCTGAGTTTCTGACTGAGCTTGAGCAGGCAGTCGAACAAGGAGATTACGATTCTAAATGTGTGATAGAGCAGCTGGCACCCCACATGGCATCTGAACTCAAATTAGACAATGTATGGGATGTGCCGCCAGTTCCATTTGCATAGATCTATCATCATATCTCCATCATATCATCCCTTGATGACATAGTGGTCAATTCAGATGTCTTAGATGACTTGCAAACTTTGGAACTGGGTTCAGTCCAGCCAGCAGAGATTGCTTGCTACACACATCCTTCGGAGGGTAATGATTCATCAGAAGCATTAGCAAACCTTTTTGTTGATGTTTCTGTTTTACCATCTGATGGCACTGGGGAAAATTGCAGTGATGTGCTTGGCAAAGGTATCATACTAAACAGGGCTGGAGAGTCAGTTAGTATTACGACATTACTAAAAGGGCTCCAACCACATCGTGAGGTACCTAGCAAGGATAGAGCTCGGCGGTTTGCTGCTGGGGTGCTTGCATGAAACCATTCATTGCATTCAGATGGAAAGGAAGTGAGAGAATTTACATTTTGGACCTTACATCCAGATTGCAAGGCCCTTAGGGATGCATAAGTGTTTGTCCTTGGACAGATAACACTTCTGTTACAAGAGGGCAAGCCTAGCTGGTGTACTGAACAAAACCCATCAACACAAGTAGTCCAGCAAGTGTACTACTACAATACTATGACTGATTCCTATCACCCAGCTGGAAGGACATCACTGATAAAATCATCTATACTTCACATTGATGTCACTCAATACATTCAGGAATGCAGTAACACAGTTTTACTGCCCTTTAGTAATATTCCAGAACTAAAGGAATATATACCATTTTCGGAAGATGTATATAGATGTGAGTTCAAGGTTACAATCTGACTCAGAGGTCCTCTCAACACTTGAAAATGAAGATACCGAGGAAGAATTTATAGCAGAACGAATAGTTAAGAAGCAATTCAATGGGAAGCTTGGCTAGTATGAATACTTGATAAAGTGGAAAGACTATTCAGATAGACATAACACATGGGAACTTATATCCAATATTCCAGAATCATTACTACGTTCCTTTTGAAAAGGCAATACAAGCACCATCATCCACAAGTACTCCCTCAAGGCCAGGACTACACAACCGAAGATTAATAAAACCACCGCTAAATGAAGATTATATATCAAAAAAATAAAGTAACAACTGGAAATATTCTGTTATTGTTTATTAACTAGCTCAAGCGTGACTTGGCGACATTATTAACGACAGGGTGATAAAGTGCTATCATAAGTAATGTGGGCGGTGGTTGGAATTGTCAAAGGTCAGAAGCACATTTCAGGCACAATCAAGGGATCAAGCAGGTTTGTGTGAGTTGATCAAGCAATCAAGACCTTATTCTAAGGATCAAGAGTTTTGATCCCAGTCTTAAATGCTTCCACTACATAACAGTGAGTGACTACCCCTTGCTTGAGGTTGGTAGCACTGCGTGTCTAAAACGACTACGAGTATATACAACCGCTCTTACAGTGAAGGCGTGCTGGCCCCAGACTAAACGCACTCATGCAAGCTTAGTTTACAAATACAGCATTTTACATCTTGGTGATCTTCCGCAAAAGAGAAAGGCTGGCTAGGTGGTAGGTTCTCATGGTGTGATTGCATTGCATGGATAATAATTTATGTAGTGGGACTCCTGAGTCAACGCTTGCGCTAGTCACCAAGCGCAAGGTGTAAAATTATACATAGAGTCGGCGAAAAAATTGAAGAGGCAACTGCCTCCTTTGCCTCAATGGTAGCTATGCCACTGGTAAAAAGATGGCTAATCATGGGAAAGTTAAATTAATAGTTATTAATAGCTAGGTTGCATTATGCTTTTATAAAAGGTGAAGCATTCTCAGCGGATGTCAACAACACCACTTCTTGCTTGGGTTGTATGTGAAAGTGATGGAGTAATAATTTCTGCTCATTGTACATGCATGGCAGGGTAGGTGAACGAGAATTATGCACACCACTCCCTAGAATGAATTAACAGGTTAAGCGAGGCCTGCTCTCACATTGTTGCAGTTATATCATGTCTGATTCGTGCATCACAAATATGCTCAGACTCCGGTGCAGTTGCCTGTACATCACAGAAATGTAGTTGGCTACCTGTTGCTAAAGATGTGAGTCTTGCACATAGTACAAATAATGTATAATTTTATTGGATGTAGGTGGAACCTGTCGATGTTAGAGATATAGCTTTTGTATCGAATCAGAATACAACTACTCGAAAGTTAAGAGGTATATGCTCTCCAACTGAGGAAGAGATAAAAACCTTTCTTGACACTATCAACTCATCTCAAGAGAAACCTGCGATACTAAAAATCACACAGCCCTATTCCATGCAGTTTATTCCTCAAATCTACAATACCCAGCTTAATATCTCAGCTATACGATCATGAGGCCATAGGAATGGACTCTTTGACTCTTTTAAGATAGTGCGAGGAAGTGGCGCATAGCATCAATGTAAGAATATATTATATAAATACAAGTATGGATAAGTTAAACTGCTGGAAGAGTCTACCCGTGAACAAACAAGGGACAAGATGTGGTTCAGACAGAGGGAAGGGTGCATAACAGCATCTAAGTTCAAAGCTGTGGTTAAGACATCTCAGAGTATGCCATCAATAGGCTTAATCAAGCGAATCTGCCACCCCAAAGCTTTCAAATTTACATCTGCCAGCACAGAGTAAGCAAAATGGCTCTAAGAAGTTCTAACTAAATGCACTTTATTCTAGATGGGGTTGTGCACATGAAAAGCAAGCTCTAGAAACATACCAACAACACCAGTCAGCACTACACACTAACCTACAAGTAAAATATGCGGTTCTGTGGAGAGACCATACATCGGTGCTTCGCCAGATGCAATTGTAATGTGTGATTGTTGTGGGGAGGGTGTGGCTGAAGTAAAGTGCCTATTTTCCTGCAAATATCATCTTGATGAAAACAAGCCTAATTCTACATGAAAAGGGATGACTCAGGTGAGTTTAAGAAGTTATTAGTTATCTGAAAGATAATAAACCATGTTTCCATTAACTCTTTAGCATGACAGTATACATTTTATGTGTATATAATTATATATAGGAGCATGCAAGTTGGACAGGGGAGCACTCGTACTATCTACTAAGTGCAACTTCAGCTACATGTTTGTAGTTTGATATATGGTGACTTTGTTGTCTGGACATAAAATAAAACAGCCATTGAAAGGATCTCTCCTGACCAAGAATTCCTACAGAATGCTCTCAAACAAGTGGAAACATTCTTTACATATAATATCCTACCAGAAATAGTAGGAAAATGGTACACCAGAAAACCCGTGGCTGACAAAGGACGGGGTTGTTCACACTCCTCCACCAGCATCCTAAGTAGAAGAGGAAGACCCAGAAAAAGCATTGTGCTACTGCAGAGAGCCTAGCTATGGCCAGATGATAATGTGCGAAAATAAAAGCTGCACTATTCAATGGTACCACTTTGACTGTCTACGAATACAGTGTCCTCCCAAAACTAAATGGTACTGTCCTTCACGCAGAAATATGCCACAATCAAAAAACACTAAGAAAAGAAAGCTATAACATATGACTGAAGAATAAAATAATTTAATCTTGAGGTACAACTGATGGACAAAGGTTTACCAAGCAAACAACACACACTCACAATTTTGTCTATACTAGCATATTCATCATCTCTATCCGCTATTAAACTAATAGGTAACCTGTTTTGTAGAACTGTATATTTTTGCTATAAGATACCAATAACTCATTCAATGTGTATCCGAAGTGTAGACTGCTCCCGACTCCAATCAAGCTCAAACTTTTTTAGCTGTTTCTTCCCTTCAGTGAATGGTGGGATTTTCACCTCGGCAAATACTATACGCGCGTAATCGTCAACAGTAAATCCCCTATCAGCAATTATTACATCTTCAGGTAATAGGTAGGTCAAGAGGTCTGACTTTTCCACGATTACTTAGTCTGACATGCGTCCACCGACACATCGAGAAAGCTAAGATATTGTCCCCTGGGGAGTGATTCCAATCAGAAACTTTATGGTAGAATGTTTATAGTTGCTGCAGACCTGTGCAAGTGCTCTGAGGTTTGATGGTTGTTGGATGAACATCTCTGTACAATCAATGATTATGCCACATCTTTTTAAAAACCGTCTGAAACTAGCTGGGATTGTCTCTCGATGAGTGTCTCGGTCAGGCCACTTTATTAAGAATCCCAATCTTGCATACATGTCATCAAAAACTTTGTGGAAGCATCGTGACACGGTAGTATGGTGGACATTAAATCGATATGCCATATCTTCTTCAAAAAGACCAAGCCGTATTCTAAGAAAGAAAATGGCCAGCATTTGAAATGTAAACAGTTTACTGTTGGGCATATCTGCCAGAAATGGTGTCACTAAAGTCATTACAGCTGCATAGATGGTCCAATTCGGCAATCCTGTGTAAAACTTCAATGTCTCTGGATTGTTATGAAATAACTCAGGGGTTATTGCGTATTCGGCACGCCCCTAGACACGCTTTTTTAACTTAAAGCCCATTTTTTGAACTTAACCAAGCGCGCCAATAAGTTCAAAAAATGGCCACAGGTGTTTCAATTGCAATCAACGCGGTGGAGATGCTGACGTCACGTACGCTTGCGCGCGCCGCCAATTTAGCCTAGCAACGCCC
>JAODVQ020467917.1:0-10367 GCA_025400075.2 Phenganax stokvisi
TATACCTCAAACGATTACTGATATTGTTGTTTTCGCCATGCAAAACTACAAGAATTATACTAGATTTAACGTTGTACGAAAAACAAGCAGTTATTCAGTTACAATGCGTAATGTATATTTTTTGTACCTGTCAACTGCACAATTAGTGTACAATAGTTCACCAACGCACGAAACGACATTTCAGTGATCATACACAGATAAGCAGTTATAGCGAAACTGGAAGTGCTCAACGTGTGCAAAAAGTAAACGTAATCCTTCAAGCAGGAAGTTGACAGCAAGTTGAGCAGAAATCACTGTTCGAGATATCGATATTGGTTTTTACTTCCTCGTTGTAAGTTCCATCAAACTAGTTCCACAATCTTAAAATGTATATCGTTGCTCACCATAAAACACGTAGAACAACTATAACGAAACACTCTTGCACAAGGCATTTAATAGATCAGGCAAGGTTTCATATTTAACCTAAGACACTTACAGAGTAGATGATATATAGCAGAAAAACGTAGAATTATGAATAGATTACAAATATTTACGAAGTGTTGTATTACATGAAGAGGGAGCACTGGATCAGAGTAGGACAAGAGGAACACGAACAGTGCTACCAAAGTAGCAAAGGATGCTAGACAAAGCAGAATTGTGCTTTTTCCATTGTGCCTTTACGATTAAAAGTTTGACGTGTATTATACTTTCATTTGTCAATTTTGGTCATTCTGTGATATTCATAAAACGGAGTAAAAGTTGTCAAAATAAGTCGTTTATTAAAAGAATGACGGTTTTGTAGTCTAGAAAATGAATGACGTTGTATACAGTTGAGCGACTTTGAACATGTAAGACCATGACTCTAAGTTAAAATTGTTGGAAAATCTACTGTAAATGTTTTTTTTTATAGCGATCTGGTGTTCCTCATATCTCTTGTTGCCATCGCTGCCTGTTGGTGCTAGTAAACGAGCCATTTAATGTAAACTGTTCTTCGCAATACTAGCGTATAGTTTACTGCCCATCATACCCTATCTTCCATTAAATTTGACTAGTTTTGGTTTGACAAACGACCAAAAAACACTTTTTCTGTCAGTGCGTGGAATAGTTTGTCATCGCTTCTGACGTCGGTGTGGCATTCTCCGGCATATCATATCTGACGCTGTCCCGACTTGTACAATCGGCACTTTGTAACGAATAAAATATTCAGTATACACTGACCAATCAATTGGGATTTGGATTCAACGCCATATATGGGTCACTTAGGGAATGGTAACTGAAGTTGTTCAAAATTTTTTATACATGCTACAACAACTACAGCTATATCAATTAAGGTTGTCCTTGCAAAAACCTTAAACACGGAGCATGCAAGGCACGACGGGTGATTGCTAACTAAGACTCATGAACTCAGAAATTTTGCTTGACAAGAATACGTAAAGCATATGTATGATGGTAAATTTGCTTTCGAAAAGGCTATCTCATGATTTTAAAGACAGGAATAAGCAATTACCCATCGCCATTTACCGGCTCAGAGTTTGCCGTTTAAGGTTTTGGAAAGACCACTTTAATCAAAACAGCTGTATACAAAGACAGCACATGACATACCCAAATCATAAATATTACATATTTGGATACTGAACTTAAACGATTATCTAAACGAGTTTATGACAACAAAGTCTATATGTTTCGTAACAATAAGTCAGTTAAGACAAAAGAACAGAAATGAATAAAAAGTGAATATGACTGTGAAGGGAAATCGTTAAAACAATTCAGCCATGCAATGTCTGTGATTGCACAACTATAGTGTTAGGTTTTGTAACAATATAAAAACTAATCAGCTTTTCCTGAAGCACTGAAATTGGTATTAATCTTCATTAATTCTCAAAAAATGGAGAGTGAGATCCTGCAAACTTAAGACTCGTGTGACTGCTCTAGCTCAAATTAACTATTGAATTTACGATGATGAAACTTTTCTTCTTGTATGACCATATTACCGCACACAGATGTCCTGGTTGAATCGCACCGTCGCAAATAATCCTCTGTTCAACTGCGCTACAAGTATCATGCAAATATTGAAGTCAAGCATTCCATTTATCTTTTCCGTAAGTTGAAAATTGAGTGTAATTGCGTTGCACACTAATGATGTATTCATACAGTATTGTAATAAAGTTTGAAACACTCATGCGTTTCCTAGTCAAGGTTTTCATTTACGCTAAATAAAATTGCAAAATGACAGCTGATGAATACTGTAAATACCACAGCCACAAGACATCGTTGCTAAGCTTTGGTTCTTCCTCGTAAAGTGTAACACTAATTTCTATGCAACAATAAACTACCAAAAAGATACGTTCCTAAATCCACTACAAGTAATGACTGCTTGCAAATAATTTTTCATCTTTTTCTGTTTGCACTTTTGCATGAAAACGGTTTCGCGTTTTTCGAATTTAGACCGAAATTGTACCATCACATGTCAATGCTGGATATTCCATGATATTTATTCATTAAAAGTTTGAGGGATAAATCATTTATGAAAAGAACGGATGCTTGCAGTGACTGTTTTACGCTGAAAACTGTTACAAAGTCAGATGATTATTTAAAAGTATATTACATTTGCAGAGACATAAGACTTTCGACATGCACTCTCATCTATCTAAGTTTAGAGTAGCTTCGAAGTGCACTATAAATGATTTTTTAAGCCAAGCTGTTTTCTACTTTAGAGCATCAAATATTCTGGTGTTTCTTATGCTCCTTGCGAACATAGCTCTGAGTTATAGTAAATTGAACAATTTATGCAAATCATTCTTTTGCAATAGTACCATCTACTTCACTAGACACTAATTCCCTTCTTCCATTAACTCTCAAAAGTCTTGTTTTGACATAGAGTTAAGAGGTATATTTTCTGTCACCGCTTTTGAATTTGATTTTTAAGCCTCAGAAAAACTTTGCTGGCTTATTATGCTTACAACGTCAATCATGCAATTTTAGAGTATTGTTATATCTGACGCCAAGTTGACTTCGTAAAATCGACACTTTGTAATTGTAAGATACTCCGTTTACTTTAACTACTCAGGTATGATTTGCTTTAAGGCCATGTGTAAGGGTCATATGGGGAATGATAACTAAAGTGCTTCTCTTTACTTTTCCGCGCATTCACCCGGTCCTTGTGGTACCATGGTCGAATGTGATTATGCGCCCGATCAACAGTCAACAGTCCGAGTAAGAGGTTTGTATGAAAACTGAACTCCTCTATACTATGTGCAGATGCGGAGATTGCTATGCATGCGATTCAGTACAACTGCGAGAACTTTGGACATGACTACCAGTGTGATTACTACGACTACAAAATAAAAGAGAGTTTTGATTTGACTGCGAGTATGGGACTGCCATTCTACAACGGCAAGTTTAATTCGATTATTTTTCTCTTTCGTTCAAATATTCGCAAATTGTTGCTTAATGTTGCTTTATTGTCAAAAACAAAACTGGCTCTTACAGTCCCTACTAAATTTCCATACTGCCACAATCCTGGTCAGAAATAATGGGACACGCTGACCAGGTGAACGACTTTATTACTAACATGTTTCAATGTGACTCAAATTAATCCCAGGTTCTGAGTTTGGTGTAACTACCCCTCTTACCGCCGTGCAATGCTTTTTCAGTCTCTTTTTGCGAAAACCATCTAACCCAAAATTGAAAGGCGAATGTGGGATGTGTAGTTATACTTATGCCGACCAATATGAATAATTGCATTTTTATTCGTAGTGTTCCCACATTTTTGACCAGGATTATAGATACACTCAACTGATATTAAACATAAAACTATACCATCGTTTACTAGATGTTGCAAATAGACAGAATAATTACTATAAAAGCTTTCTCGAAGAAAAACATAGTATTGCTACACTGTTTGGGAATAAGTGCGTGTTTGTATAAGAAGTGATGTTTTGTCTTTCACTTTCATCATTGCTGCAAAATTCTACTTTCCATCAATTGTGCGTATCTTCACAAACATTTATCAAAGAAGCTCGATCATGTTGTGTTCGTTCCTGCAATGAATGTCTGAATCTAAATCTAAACAAAGATCTGCAGCAGAAGAAGAGAACACGAAGTAATACAGAAATTGTTGCAAGGCATACAAGAGCAAGAAGAAGAGCTGGAAATAGTCCTAGAATGGCAATCTCGATCCATTGAAGAACTTTAAAGACAGTAATCTGAGATCCTTTAATGTTTTCCTCATTTCCAACGAACACTGATTTAGACAGATTTATCAAGCCAAGTATTATCAAGAACAACAAGGAAAGCGATTCAAGGTTGTTTGCTAGGCCATTTCGAAATGGTTTCACCTTCACGTGATAGTAAAGTACAAAAACACATACAAGTGTCATGCAAAACAGTCTAACAAATGGATCAGTGACCGTACAAAATATTAAAACCAAAACAAATCGACGAGCAATGAGGATACTTTGCCAGTACAAAGCTCCATACTTGCTTTCATTCCCTGGCTTTTTATAAGACGCCAAAAGCATCTCTTCAATTGCGTTTAAGTTTGGACTTTCTTCGACATCCTCTTCTCCAGACGGACATAAAAAGCGAAACAACCAAAAGAGCAAAAGCGGAAGCGGAAAGATGATGGCCAGAAGAAACTGCCTGACTGTTAATGTATTATGGTGAAGTTTAAATGAAGCCCATGCAAGAACAAATATCAAAGGAATCACAAATATACCATTAAAGACGAATGACGCATATTGCCACCATTGGTGACAAGTGACATTGCCATTGTAAAACCAACGAGTTTTACCAGCAACAGAAACACAACGAATGAGAGAAAAACTGACGGTAGCCATTGTTACGTAGCCAAGGAATACTGTCTTAATACTTGCTACAAGGTAAGGAGATATAGAAGGACGCAGAGTTTTTCTTAATCGACAGAATAGGAGATGAAATAAATATATGGTGAAAATAGCAATCATAGTTCCAAAGACAGGTGCGAGTTTGAAAACCAATTTTGTCTTTGCAGTAAGTCCTGGAAACGGACATAGAAAACCTTGTTCGGTAATCGTATTTGGTTGAAAGTTGAAGAAGCCAAGTAAAGGTAGAAGAAATCTAGTGTCAAAAAATTCGCTCAGAGAATACGAGGAAAGAAGCAATTGTGCTATTTGATAGAAATAAAAGATAATTTCAAGAGAACAAGTAAATTGTCGCTTCCCAAGCTTGAGTTGCTGTGACCGAGAAACATTCACTTCCCTTGCTTCTTCTTCTGAAGAAAACGTGCGAATGGCGTCGTATCTTGGAGTATTAGGACCACGGGAGAATCTTTTGAACCAAAATACTTGCTGTATTGAATAGTTGATGACTGGAGGTTTAAAAACAAGGATAATGGCTAGTAGTAAAACTAGTGCGAGAAACACAATCCAAAACCAATGGTCGTTACATTCTTTGATTGCAATACAGTGAGTTGACCATAACGCTTCTGTGTATCCATTCGAACACTTCCCACACATGACGCCTGTACGTTTTCCTTGACATTCATTGTATTTAGAAGTGTTAGGTTGCGGTGCTTTGCAATAACCAAATGGGCAAAGCGTGAAAGCCAAAGTAGAAGGATTCGAACCATTTTGGTATCCCCAAAAGTTGGACTTCGATTTGATAAATGGAGGAAGACAGTCAGCACCTCGTGGGCAAGGTATACATTTAAAACTTCCATCCTTGTGTTCACCTTTCGCACGTCCCCTTTGTAGAGAGTACAAGTCGTAATCACATTTCCTGCACCCTATTTCCGCAGTAGTTGCTAAATGATCTTTGCGGTCTTGATATCTGTAAGATATTGATAGAAGGGCATGCCCTACGGAACAAGTTATAATCGACGAATTGTCTATCTTGAATTGGTTTGAGTTTGTTACCACAACGAGAGAGCTTCCTGAGAATGTGTTCGAATCGATTGTTGTGTTATGAAGCAGCAGTCGATCAGCGCCCAGGATCAACAGAAACATAGAGGCCACAAGCTCAGTCTTGTTTTCTACTGATATTTTCGGGATTGTTTGCTTGAATGCTGAGTTAGATACACTTATTTCGGCCGAATAAGCAAGATTAACTTGACCGCCTTGACGATGTGAAAAATTATTCACAAACGTACAGTTGTCTATATTTAGTTTTCCACGAGTTACGGCAATTGCGCTACCTCTCACGGCTACATTTTCTTGGAACCATACGTTTTCAATGAAGACCGATTGCCGCACGTTTTTCATGTCATTAATGAAGTATATGCGTAGCGCACCTCCGGTACCATTTAGGAAACGATTCCGAACGAATGCAGAATCCTTGATTTTGAAATATATATTTTTACCGACGAGACCGTGAACTGCTCCACATAAATTGTTTGTAAATTTTGAATCTGTGATTATTACTTTTGAATCATTCATTTGAACATGAAAGGTTGGTCCTGCACACGGAAAGCGACCGTTTGAGTCAAATGTTGAATGTTTGCATGATAATGTACCTTGGCCATATGCAACTAAGGCTCCACAATCGACAGCATTCTTTCTAAAAATACAATGGTCTAGAGAGATCGAGGCACGCGAGTTGCCAGTGTATAAAAGCCGCGAGTTAATTGCGGTAGAACGCGGTGCCCCAAAATTCTGAATGAATTGCGTATACTTGATAGCAATAATTGATATTCTCGTCCAAGTAACCAGAAGCAGAATAGCATTTACTTCGGGGTATACGCGGAACGGTAATTTGTTCTTAATAAACCAAACATTATTGGTAGCAAAGCTGAAGGAAGAATTATTTTCACTCAAAGCAACGGCGTAAACAATCCCTAATTTTTCAACAATGTTCTCGATAAAATATAGATTTTCTAGCCGTAATGTCGCAGAGTCATCTGTATTAAACCTTACCGCTCCACCATGTACCACAGCCTTGTTTCTTTCAAATAAACTATGCGCGATGTTCGCAAGTAAGTTTTCAGCGAAGATGCATACTGCTCCACCACTATACGCCGTGTTTTCTGAAAATGACGAATTAGCTATTTTCAGCTCCACAATGAACTCTTTGGTAGGATTGCGCGACTTTGAATGATCGTTTGACTCAACGTACACTGCTCCTCCACAGGAGGAGTTAGCTAGACTAGAAATGCTTTTAAAGGTGGAGTTTTGAATTTTGACCAGCAGCTTTGTACCATTAATTGAGACAGCACCACCGTGCCAAAAGTTTCTCCCGGTATGGAAAAAAGAATTCTTAATGGATAAGACACCACTGACAGTTACTCCGATATCAATTGCTCCTCCTCTTTTACCACGATTGTAAAATTTATCGAACTCCATGTCTGAAATGTTGACTTGCGATGACTGGCCAAACACGGAAAGGAAAGTACCAAGAGTGTTATAAACGATGCCAAAGCTCGTATTCATTGCTACTCGCGCTGAATGAAGAGAAATGATGGAGCAAGGTCGAGCGACTGCGCGATTATTCTGAAATTTGAATTCGTCAAGTGAAACGCTTGTCCTGCCCTTTTTGTTTTTCACTACAACCATTCCATTATAATAGATGTTATTCTTAATACTGCAATTTTTTATTTGAATGTCGATGCTCAGGTCAGCTCTTTTGCTATCCAACGTAAGGACAGTTGGTAAGGAAGAAACAGTGGAATGGCTATAACCATTTCCAGCAAAAGACGAATTTGTCATGTGAACAGAAATGTAGCTTTTTGTGTAGCTTGTTATGCTTAGACAAGCTGAATTGTGTTGAAAGACGACGTCTTTCAGCGTCAAATCATAGCGAGGCAGCTTAAACACAGTAAACTTCAAGGCAACATTGTAAGAATCCTGGAACCAACAGTCGTTGATATTCACTTGAGCATCGATAAAAGAGAGAGATGTATTCATAAAAGCCAGACCAGAAAGTCCAACGCGGAGTCCATCTTTGTATCCCGTTCCATCGAGGAACCATTGGTGTCCATGAAGACACGAGATATAAGCACGTGATCGGATGCTAACGAATGACATGCTTTTCGTGAGGTTTATTCCTGTAAATCGTGAGTCCAACGTTTGACAAGAGTAAGGATCTTTCGATGTGGTCGTTCCGTCGATAGAGATATATGAACCATCTGATGCTTGGTGTATTGCATAAGTTATACTGCGACATGGTGTCAGTTGTGTTCCGCATTTTGAGCTGTCATTTCCAGATACACGAGATACGTAAACGACTTCTTCTGAGGACACAAAATGTGCTGGAAATGAAAACAGTAAATCTTAAAAAAGAAAAAGAATTCTCAAATCTCATTCAAAATTCACGCATTTGCACATTCCAAGATCGAAAAAAAGTTGTAATTTCCAAGTGTTAGGCCCGGTTCAATTGTCGAACTTTTTATGCGCCGAATCGAATGCAAAGGAGCGCAAGTCTTTGTTTAGGCTCATTTGCATTCGATGCGGCACATGAAAAGTTCGACGTTTGAACCAGGCCTTACACCGCGAATGGGCTGTTCCTGCACTATTATTTTTTAAGCTTAAGGATACAAAGTTTCTTCTTTTCATCTGTAAAACGCTATAGTTTATGTTCATATAGACTAAGCGCTATGCAAATAATAAGTAGTATTGTGTGATTTTTGTCATGTTATATTTTTACCTCTTAGTTGCAAAATTACTATATATAACTCTACCAGTGTATCAGTCGACATTCTAGTGACTATACACAGATAATCAGTTAAAGAGAAACGTAGGAATGAAACTTTAGAATGAGATGTGCACTTGAAACAACACGTTTGTAAAATACTCTTAATCGTTCAAGCAGCAAGTTAGTCATAAGTCAGGCAGAAATCACTGCATGTCCGTGATAATAGGGCCAGTTGTACGAAGCACGTTTAGCTTAAACGGTGGATAAGTTCAAAATATAGAAATTATGTGTATGTGTTCCGAAGTCCCATTTATGTGTTCCTCGAAAAACGAAACTGTAACTTTGTTAACATGTATTTACCTATAGTTTATTACATAAGATTTGATTTGACTGATTTAGAAGATGTGTGGGAGTGTTTTTATTTCTGACTTATGCACCGTTTTCAACCCGTTGAAACAACTTCGACAAGACTTTGACTGTTTTTACTCTTCATTGCATCGTATGTCAGTTAAACTCTTTTATGACAACTAACCACTTTTGCAGCGGAGCTAAGGCGAGAAATAGGTCTTCCAAACACTCTCCGAAATACCACAACTTTGAAACGAACACGATTACTCTAGGCGGCTGACTGTGGGCGTACTGTTAATACTGTATATCATAATTTACTATATTGTGTGCAGATATGGTTACTTTATAATTTGGGAAACTATGCAAAAATTATGTTGCTATCATTGAACGAAAAGACTGGAACGCTACCTGAGGCGGGAAATTTGAAGCCAAAAATCTGGCGGAAGCACCAGGCCCCTGTGAAAAAAACACGCGCGGCCATCTGAAGAATACAAACAAAAAGTTGGCCGAGAACCGCCAAAAACGGGCTTAAAAAACTTCTCAAATTTTATTTCAAAGGGGCTAAAGCAAAGTTCGAAGAACTATCTTTCATCTTATATCATTTTGGGTAAATCTATATGGATAAAATGCCGGTTTTTTACGCAAAAACGCACACCCAAGAGTGGAGAACTTTACGGCACGGCAGCCCAAGTTTGTACTATGGATTGTTTTCTCTGTTTTATTCGTTTTTCAGGTAGTATTTACTCTTTTTTTAACTTTTTTAAGCTTATACACGTTTCAAACTTAAAGCAAATAAAACACGGACACAAACACAGTTTCTTTTTAGAAAAATTAGGGTTTCTTAGAGTATTTACATATTAATACAAAGTACATTTCCCGACAACAACACACGTCAGGCGAGAAATTCCACCAGACACGCGGCCAAGGTTGCCACTCCTAGGATCCCATTTTCACCTATGGCGAGTGCTAAAATCCCCTACGGCCCCCCTACAACTCAAATGCAATTATCCCCTACTTTCTCCTACGTTCCCCTACAAATATGATATTTCCCCTACGTATTTTTCAACGAAATACAAGTAAATCGAAGTAATATGAAGTGACGCGGTGTAAAATTTAGCCCGATCAAGACTCTTTGCGTTCCTTTAGGTTTAACGCTATAACACAACAATATCTTTTATTACCTTTTTCTTAGCTTAAATGCTGCAAAACAAAACACTTGGAAACAATCATAACTACTACCAATGGTGAAAAGTCCAATAGTCTATATAAAATAACACTATAAATAATGCTGCAAATGTACACTGGAAAGTATGCACGGACGTAACGCATTAAGTGTCCTTGAATGCGGGACTGCACGTCAGTTTTACTCAAAATTTTCCGCAGATTCAGCATTGTCTAAGCGGTCTTGCTCGGAAAATCTTTCCATATAGCGCTTT